>JAPYMA010002832.1:0-134622 GCA_035041965.1 Anisakis pegreffii
TTAGGGACTGAGAATAAAATTCAGTCGTGGTCAGTGACCACTTTTTTTACATAATTCATTCTTTTATTCTTTAATTCATTTATGAATGTTGTGAATAATGTTTGTGTGTGTTGTTAATTACATGTGAATAATGCTTGATTTGTAATTGACCAATTAAGTATAGGATACAATACAGTGACAAATAGTAGAGTACATTGTTAAATGTTATTCTTGTTGATCATAAACTTGTGAAGATATTAATGGTGCCTCATATGTTTTAACTGGAGGGATTTTTTAGCGCTTTTTAATTGAATTGTTAATGTTATTTGCGTTATGTTACCATCATTGCTTTGTATTATTGTTATTGTCACTGTATTGTCAAATGTTGAGAAGTTTAGCCCTTTTGAAACAACTTGATATCAAAGGAAAAATATTACAAAACCTGACTCATATTATTACCCATTGGATTTAATTTTCTATTTATTCTTTAATGTCGTGAAGTAACTGATTTGTATATTACATATAATGCATATATTCATGTATATTGCCAGCAATTATCATATATGTTTTCATTATTTGTTTATTTATTTATTCATTTTGTACATTCATCGTTATTGTGAATATTGTAAAACTTTTTATAAGGGATATGGGTAGGGCGAAGGAGGGATGCGGCACGTAATGACCCGCTTAACTCCGGAGCCAGAGGTAGGGACTTGGACTGGCTATAGATATGGCCCATCCCACCTGATTGAAATTGTTTTCAGTTTCTACACCCCACCATTTCCCCTCCCCTCCCCAATGTGGACTCTATTACGTGAATCCGTGTTGGACTCTAGCATAGGTATGAGACTAGCATATTTGCTGATACGTATTGAGGTAGTTATCGCAGCTTAACTTAATTTGATTTAACTTAGTCATAACTTTGACTTGACTTAGCTTGACTCTGACTGTATTATAACTAAGTTGGCCTTTGAAATGACTTGACTGAAAATTTATCACATGCTGACTTGAGTTGGTGTAGCACTTAGCGGGCTTTGACTTTGCTTAGTCAAACGTTAGTTACTGCGAGCCATATCAGCATGCAATTTAGAGGAATACTTAGCTATCTATGGGCAATCTGACGCAATATCCTAGTCATGTCATGGCTGAGATTGAAGCTCTCGGAACTGATCGCTTCTTAGAATTAAAGGTATCACATGAGAGAATATATAGTTTGTTACGGGAGAGACTGTGACTGGGGTTGATAATAGTTGCACTGGCATATGAAAAAGAAAACTATCCCTCTAAAATTGAGTTTTACGAACGTAGGGTATGAATTGCCTTATGAAGTTAGCGGTAGGTCTGGAAAGTTCGCCTGGACCACTCATTCTGTAGAGTCGAGTTGCTATATGGGTGACTCGAAGACTTTCTCCCTCGTAGTGACATTTAGTGATAGTTAGACTGATGTTGCAATGATAGATTGCATGCAGCCAATGGTCATTCTTAAAAAGCATATTTTGGTTGCGTGGGTGATCCCAACCCGTCGAGCTGCCAACAAGAGGGGCTAGGATTAAGTAAATGCGACGGGCGTTCCCCGCCTACCGGCAGTCTCGGCGAATCGGGGAGAAACAACTTAAAATATGCAAGCGACATTTACCCGAGTGTCGCTGGCATTCATTCTTCGGAACATATTACGGGCGTTCCCGGCCCGGGAAAGGCGCCGATTTGACCGGGGATAGGGAATGCGCGTAAGTTGGCCTGAGTAGTGTCTCCGGGCATTTGCTCAGGTAACGGGGGTTCCCGGACCCACCGTGCGCTCTTTCCCTTAACAGGGGAGAATTGTCATCGGGTTGACCATTGGCTGCATACACGAAGTCATTTCACTCAGTCGAAATGTTGCTAAATGCATTATAAGGGGAAATCTCTCAGGTGTTTGTGGTTACTCGCCGAAGCTTATCTATTAGCTAGTGTCATGATGGCATTCATACACATCTATGATGCTATCCTTATTTCCTTTGCCAGTGCAGTTATTGTCCATCATAAGTTTTAATAAGGTACTTGATAACTTTAGGAAATCCATTCGCATGAGAGTAGAAGCATTATGAGTTCTTCAGTCTTGTTTTGAATAGCTACACTGGCATATAAGAAGAAAAAATCCCTATAAAACTGAGTTCCACAACGTAGGGTATGAATCGCCTTATGAAGTTAGCGGTAGGTCTGGAAAGTTCGCCTGGACCACTCATCTTGCAGAGTCGAGTCGCTGACTGGTGACTCGAAGTCTCAGGTGTTTGTGGTTACTCGCCGAAGCTTATCTATTAGCTAGTGTCATGATGGCATTCATACACATCTATGATGCTATCCTTATTTCCTTTGCCAGTGCAGTTATTGTCCATCATAAGTTTTAATAAGGTACTTGATAACTTTAGGAAATCCATTCGCATGAGAGTAGAAGCATTATGAGTTCTTCAGTCTTGTTTTGAATAGCTACACTGGCATATAAGAAGAAAAAATCCCTATAAAACTGAGTTCCACAACGTAGGGTATGAATCGCCTTATGAAGTTAGCGGTAGGTCTGGAAAGTTCGCCTGGACCACTCATCTTGCAGAGTCGAGTCGCTGACTGGTGACTCGAAGTCTCAGGTGTTTGTGGTTACTCGCCGAAGCTTATCTATTAGCTAGTGTCATGATGGCATTCATACAATTCTATGATGATATCCTTATTTCCCTTGCCAGTGTAGTTATCATTCATCACTTGTGCTACTAAGATACTCGATAACCTCATACAATCCACTCGAATGGTCTAAAGTTATCGCATTGAAAATAACGTATTAGTTAGTTGGTGGGAGAGCTAACCTCAGGTGTTGATAATGGCTGTACTGGCATATCAAAAGAAGAAAATATTCCCTAAAAATTGAGTATCACTAACGTAGGGTATGAATCGCCTTATGAAGTTAGCGGTAGGTCTGGAAAGTTCGCCTGGACCACTCATCCTGTAGAGTCGAGTCGCTGACTGGTGACTCGAAGTCTCAGGTGTTTGTGGTTACTCGCCGAAGCTTATCTATTAGCTAGTGTCATGATGGCATTCATACAATTCTATGATGATATCCTTATTTCCCTTGCCAGTGCAGTTATTGTCTGTCATAAGTGGTAATAAGGTATGTTTGATAAGTCATCGCTTCTGTTATGAATAACTGACCAGTTTCGAGAGCTTGTATCACGGGCTAGGATTGAATTGGATGAGTGTAGTTTGATCTGTGCATATAGGTTAGAATTTTCTCTTAACTGCTAGCACAATGTCTTCTCAGGGTTGGAATAAGTTGATGTGTAAGTTATGAAGATAGTCAGTGTTTTTGAAGGAGCGTTTTCGGGGTAACATCATGAAGTTTTCTCAAACTTTATCATTCGAGCACTCAGTTGATAACATAAGTAGCTGAAAGCCAGGTAGCCTTCCTCGGATTGCTCTTATACCTTACAGAGGAACCAAGACCTGAGTCAAGCTTCACTTAGTATTAGCTTGACTTGACCTCAAACTGCTTTTGAGTTGAACCGAAATGATAACAGCTGACTTGATTCGATTTCGTTTTCAAGATATTCTGTCAGTATTTGTTCGTGTTATGCTGTTTCGGATTGTGCGATTGGATATGGGCATTGAAATATCGTGCTAATGTGAATATTTGTTTGATTATCCCATCTGCTTTTGTTGCTGTTTATGTAGTTACTTCGCGTTGTTGTTTATGTGATTGTTTTGTTCGGTCATTACCGTGCTCATTCCCTCGTTGATCATTATCATGTTTTTGATGCTGTCACGCCAGGCATAATGGAGGGGGACATTAATAGGCATGATTTGGTGGCGTTCCATGAGTGAGGTAGAATTGCAAAATGCATAGGGGTCCTGCACAAGCCCTCCGGGAACAATTTGATGTCACATATCAGGGTCAGGCTCGAGTTTGATGCTCTTGCCTGTAAGCAAGCTCACAAATTTGCTGAGATTGGGATATATTTGGAAATGCCAATTGTGCGTGGCGTGACAGCTGCATAAATGTTTTTCAACGTGTTACCACACATTACACAAGCTATCGGCATCTACCGTTTTAATGAGTTTAGAATTGTCATAACGGCAGCTAGTGTAGTTGTATACCAGTAAGTTTGGAGGAATTCAACTGCTGTGTAGGTTGTGATTTTACCACTATTTCTTGCATCGTAGTTAGGAAAGAAAAACTTGAAACTGAAAGGGTTTTCGAAATATCGATTTGAGAAGCAATTGCAACACACTGTTAGAGATAGAGCAAAATATGTCTGAAATGACCAGTCAAAGATTCAGGAAATATTCATGAGATCGTCACACATATCTTAGGGCATAGTGAATCAAGTCTGAAGCAATGATTTCGATTGTTTCGAAAAACATGATGTATAACACTCGATTAGGATGATGGATTCGCTTGAAAGGAAGCGCGGTTGTGTAAAACCACTCTTCAAGCATCTTTAGCACAGAGTAGGGATGGAGAAGCAACAAGGAATAAAGCATTTACAGTGTGACGTTTAATACATGCTAGGGTGAATCCTATGATGAGATCAGAGGGCTTGAATGATCATCAATGTTTGACAGTTTGGGGTTTGCACAGAAAAAGCTGCCGTCTATGACTTCTGCTCGATTATTCCGTTGTGTACAGCGTGTCATCGGAAAAACATTCTCGTTTTCTCCTCGGACGCCGTGGGTGAGGTTACGTATCAAAATCTTGCATTCTATCTGGTTTGCTGATTTACTAATTTGAGAATTGCAAGGAAATGACCGATTACTCTTTCAAATATTATAACAAATCGGTTGGTCTCAGTCGTGATTAGAAGGAGGTTGTTTTCATAGATATGAATTGATTAAGTTTGAGGTTGATCAGAGTTACGTTTATGGTTTGTCGTTACAAGGTGATATTATTACAAGGTATTACAAGGTTATTTAATAATTACAAGGTTATAACAGTAGCGGACAGTTTGATGCAACGATTCCATTCGCTGATTGCTGTTCAGAATCTCATAGAAATTCTCACCACTAATATTATCACTGGTGCTGGCTACTGAAACTCGATAGGGTCTAAATGACGTAGGGTATATGAATGCATGGGCGTAGTGCAGATGGTCTTTCTTTACTTTGTAAGCACGGGCAAAGTTTGCAAGTTGTGATTTGACACTCACAACATAAAATTAACATGAACAGTATGTTGGCATTAAACATTCCCTCTTAATTAAACACCTAAATGGGTGTGACCCTTTCTGATTTTCCAACTCTTTATGTCTTTACTCGATTCATAACGTTTTCGTTAAGTGCGGGCGTGGCTAACTACTGTAATTTGTGGGCGTGGCTAGCTACCGTAATCACTGAGCCCCGGAGGTGAAACTTTGGTTGACTTGCTACAGACGGGTGGGGTGGACTTTACAAGGCAACATGTGGTAACTCAGTGAGAACAGTTAGTGAAAAGTTTTGTAAAGTTGATGAAGTAAAGAAAAGTTTTGTCGTTAGTGAATTTACGTATTCGAATAATATCCCGGGTGCAACTTTCAAGGCTACCATCTTCTCAAGTTTGTCCAGTAACATATGAATTTTTTGCATCAGTCGATCAAGCTGGATATCCTCAATCAGAGTAACATATCTTTCCAACAGAACCTCTCAATACAGGATATTAAAAATTTTACTGAGGAATTTGGCCTTGTTGAGGAGATAAAGGCATTATATTAATGATATCTCGGGTACCACCTTCAAGGCTACCGTCTTCTCAAGTTTGCCCAGTAACATTGAATTTTTTTGCTTCAGTTGATCCAACTGGATCTCCTCATTCAGATTAACGTATATTTTGCTCAGCGATTTTGCTATCCTGAGGAGCTATAGCCATTCACTTGGATCTATCTCAATTCGATAGTGCAGTCGCGCTCATTCATACAAATTGATCACTATAGAGCAATCAATATGTTGATAATAGCAACAGACGAATTGCGATCTTCGAGTTAACCGTCTTCTCAGGTTTGCCCGGGAACATGCGAATTTCTTTTCACCGTTCGATCCAGCAGACTCTCTAGATTTAGAATATTAAAAATTTTACTGAGCAGTTTGACCTTCTTGAGGAGATATAGGCATTTAATTAATAATATCTCGGGTACCACCTTCAACGCTACCGTCTTCTCAAGTTTGCGCATCTTTGCCTCATTAACGCTCATTTCAAATAGTCATTTTTGAAATGTTCATCTGTGCACTCAAAGATTATTTGCCTCATGAACCTTTGCTATCACTTATATTCTTCCCTTACCGGTTTGAATGTTCTGCTTAAGTGTTCAATTTGACAGATCGTATTGTTAAAGTTTTGGTAATCTTTGATTTTATGTTAATTTATCCATTGTAATTCTCTTACTTTTATTCATCATTTTATAAAGTGTTCATTCATCTTTAGTCTTCATGAAATGAGTTATTTTATGAAATGTTGTAGCAAAACCTTTGAACTGCCTAGATTTCATGCAGTAAATTCATTGCGATATGATCATAAGACATCACTAGTTCCTTGGTTCAAAGAAAATCACGTTAATTGCTTTTGCTCGGTACACTTCTTATGAAATCGCAAACAGCAAAAACATCATTCATCTTATGCTGAGCAGTGATCAGCAGCAATTCGCAGAACATATCTACGAATGCTTCGGATGTGATTCATTGCAAATATCACACTGCCGTTTGATAGGCCAATAACCGATGGAATGGCACCATGATGGATTGTTCATCTCAAATGAAATCACCCCACATTAAAGTGATAATGATAGTGGATGAAGGCGCCATCTTTAACAGCAACAACAGCAATAACAACACCAACACTAATTTATGATAACAAACATCGGTTCACATTATGCCAGATTTTATCGGCGGCGTTTTCAGGTATCCGTTTGCATAGGGCCACATACAATTGTCAGTCTGATTGTTTCGCGATTACGTGATAATTTATATTCGTGTTGTTAGGTCACTGATTTTGTCACTGTTCGAGGTTATTGACTCGATTTGGGATATGCACATGCAAAACTGCACGAGATCTATCTGCACTGCAAAATAGGACTGATTACTGACCGATTGGTTCTAGATGTCTTTTAACTGTGCAAGTAGTTTGGATATTAATCCCCAAATACCCACTTGTGCATTCATTGTTCATTCGTTCATTCGGCCAACAATCATCAATTCATCCACCTAACGTCGTCATCTCATATGATGTTGATTTATCACTGGCGCCTTAGGAACGCACTTGGGCCGACTGAACGGAGCCTGAAGTTGATGATCGTTGGGCACATTTTGCTTCACTCAGATCGTTATTCTGCTGTTCGTTGTCAGTCAATTTGAGCTGATCTCATCTGATTTTAGTTCATTTCAACCGAATGTCATCAACACAAACACAACCTCAGTTCTCCTCTCATCTTGCAGTCAGTCATCACAATCCTCATTCTCATCATTTGCTTATCATTGCATCGTTATGTCCATCAACAACACATGTACATACCTGATTGACTGACTCTTCGTGTTATTTCAGAGTGATATCAGATGCGCGTCACTTAATTTTCCTCAGAAGTCATATGTACAATTCGATCCGCATACGCTGTTAGCTGGATGAATAGATGTACCGATAAGATCGCACATTGTATTAGTTATTCCACTGCACTATCCCATTCCCAAATCGCTTAACATTTTGTCACCATTCGAAGAAAAGTTCATCCGATGAACTGGGTACAAATCGTTGACTAATCTCTTGACATTTCCGGGAGATTCATAATAACGGAGACCGGATCATTCGGCAACTTCAAGTACTGTGAATCTGTGAAAACAACAAAAGGCTAGGATAAAGCTGGATGTAGAGCTCTGCGTTTGAGCGTCGTCGTGTATATGTATGGATGAACTTGTGCTGAACTGACTGCAGAATATGTCTTCGTAGAGAAGTTTTTTTGATAATTATGCGCTTCAATCCAATCATATCATCATATATTTTTTCTCTTTGTACTACCGCATAAAAGCGATCGCTTACAGTCCAATACATAGGTACAACAAAAAAAATTCAAAAATGAATGAATCAAATTCGATCAGCTCATTGATAGGTGTCACATTCAAAACGAATGAAATTCAAAGCGACATGCAAACATTCTGAATAAATCTTGCAGTACAATATAACGATGAATCTTGTGCATTCAAACAGAAATTTTTGTACGTCGAGATGAAATCAAAATACAAATGAATATTAAAATCGCGCAACAATTTCGAAACAAAATAAAGAAAAAACAAGTGATAACGATTGCACTGAAAACTTAATTAAAGAGAAGCAATGGTTGGCATGATCATATCAGTAATGACAACAGCAACAACAATAGTAACATTAGTCAGTTCTATTGAAGAACAATCACAATAATAGTCGACTGCGGTAACTTCGACAATATGGGCGATTTGAATTCTCTTAATTACACTACTGAATTGTAACATTCATACTCTTTTGCAATAACAAATTACTGCTGCAGAAACTAGAAAGAATAAATGTTCTGAAATAATCTGCGCACCAGGGTCATAGGAACGCTTAGAATTTTGTTGACTTCCGTGAGCACATTGAATTTCTCAACTGATCAAGAATCGACGTTCAAGAATTCAGTCTTAGGCTTTCAACGAAACAACAGTACTTTTTTCTAATGTGATCTCGACGATTGATCAACGTGATTTTTCAATATCATACAACATTGAATGATTTTGATTATTGAAAATTGTCAACTTTTCTAACTCAATTTTCCCAATAACTTTCCTTTCTCATCACTCATTTGCATGTTTCATCTCGAATGCATCGCATCACGTCCCAACAACCCACTGTAACCCGCTATCGAATGAACTGGAGAGAGAAGAACGAAAATACAAAGACTGCACAATAAAGAGCAAATTTAAATTGAACTCCAACTCGAACTTACGATAAAGGGCAATAAATTAAACAAAACAATGAACACGTCAAAAGTATCATCGAATACGTGGTGCTACATCCTCTAAATTCACTTTTGCAGCGAGAGGATTCTATTAACTTGAAGTTAATGTGGCAGCATTTGTATCGCATTCTTTGTTCGAAAAGCTTTTCGAATGTTGAAATCACCGAGGAGAACTAACAAAAAAAAATTGTACGTACATAAACAAAAACACTAATAAAACAATATCAAAAACGATTCAGAATAACGAACGAAAAGAGAAAGCGAATAAAATGAAATGAAAATTGAGAATGAAATGAGATCGTTCAATATGATGTTAACAATGAGGAATACGAGCAAAAGCAAATTGAACAATAGGACAAATGCAGTGAAAATGGTCGTCGTGATTATTGCTGATATCAACAGGATGATAATGATGATGATAACGCTATTGGTGATGGCAACAGTTAGGATATCAGTAACTGAATCGAATGATCTATCTTCCAGTCGGTTCAACTGTCAACATCTTTCATACAGTACAACAATTATTCAAGTTGTTTGTTCTGTGATAACAAATATTTTCTTGGGCAGTTCCGTATAAGGATCCTAATGTCCGCATTCACTCAAATGAATAATCTACTCTAATTTAATGATGCACCAGGAACAGGCTTCGAAAGTGAAACATGATTTTGATATTTGGATCTCATTTGATATTTCATGAATTGAGCAAATTTCCGTGAAACTTGAAAAGCTTTTCTTTCATTATAAGAAGCTTCTGACAACGAAACTAATTGTCCACTTTTTTGGCTATTCTTAATAAGTAGTTGGGCTAATGAACGGCAAGTTTGTTCCGTTTCTTGAGAAGTAATCTCGGATGAGAAGTGCCACTTTGAAGCATTCTCTAGTGATTCGCTCCATGAAAATTTCACGGCATCAATTCAACTTCTTCCACATCTGTGCACTCTTCATGTGATCGAATCAAATGTTCGTACCAAACGTCTCATGCGATTGGATATCTTTGGTTGATCAACAAACTAAAACTCACCTATTCCTTTCGATGATCTTCCTCAACTTGCACTCGATCTTTGCGTTCTTCTGATCGCTTTATCCCTTATCCACTCATCATTTCGCGTTTAAAATCACACCATTCACCAACTGCTTTCAGTTGGTATTGTTTTTTGCGTGTTTACTTACTTATTTACATATTTGTTCGTTTGTTTGCTCGCCTGCCTGCCTGCCTGCTCGTTCATTTTTAGCACGAATAAGAATCCTTTCGAATCGCTTCGCACCATTCCGAATAATTCCCTCCGTTGCAATTACATCTCCTTGTCGACAAAAAATGTTTTTTGCAATAGCGAAATGACGATGACAGTTATTATGGAAAGGATATGATAAGACTAATTGGAAAGATCAACAAGTGTACAGCAATCAACAAAACTTGATAAATCGTCTGTCTATGCAGCCACAAACAATCCAGTTGAATGCCAACGAACAAATCAGTAAACAAATAACCAAACAAACGCGTTAATATACAGATCTATCTGATGCATGCAATCCTGTATGTACCTGAGTGAACAAATCAGTGATCAGTTTTATTGATGGTGCTTAATCGACTTTGGCTTTATCATCCTCCTTCTAAATTACTAAAGTTCTCCAACACTCAAACCAAACTGCCACTTCGATCACCCAATAATTCATCGTTTTCGTCCGGTTGATCCACGTTCAACGCCATACATGAACACTTTTTCACTTTAACAACCCGACGTATCAAATGTGCTGGATTTTTCTTTGGACAGTCCAACTTCACCTGATACATACACACTGATTACTTATTGAAATTCATCTTCAATTATTTCGGTTTCGACTCCACTCAACGAACATTGTCAGATTTTTATCAGAGCCATGCTCGGACAAACCCCGGTTGTATCACCCAAAAGGGAATGACAGAGTGCCGATAATAGGCGTAAATGCCGACTACGTCGATCATCACTCTGAGCATTCAACTGAGCCAAAGCGTTTTAGTGATGATGAAAATATCAATGCATTCACAATAGCCGTGTGTCTCAGCTGGTGGCTCTTTAGCCAATATCACGATGTTCACATAGCGATCATTGAAATTATGGACAAACAGAATAGATTCGTAGCGAACCTCGATAGTGTCATATTCTGACGGTCGGCAAGCTGAACAGCTTTGAAACATTGCTTTCAACTTCAGTTTTCGTGGTCGTAACCTTGGAATATAATAGGATGAGCACGTTCCGTGACAGTATCTGTTAATCACGACCTAAAATATAACGAAACTGTTAGCGGATTTGAAAATTTTGAAAGAATACATCAATCCTAGATTTTTGTGGAAATTTTTTAATCAAAGTTGTTGAATGTATCAAAGTTGACATAGAGGTTTTGTATTCAAACCACTGAATGAACTGCTTATTGATGTGTACCTTCGAGGAGCATCCCTCCATACGTATACGCTGCTTAAATAACTGCCCTTCACATTCTGGATGCCGCCGTACAGTTTCTGCATCGCCAATTCTAACAGCTAATTGTGACTTCTTTAACGCATCTTTCGGTGAAGATGCTATTTTCCTCCCTTAAATTTGACATTTTTTTTGACACTTCAAATCTGAAATATGATCTTTCGAATGTACTTCTCAAAGTGGTATCGAGCAACAACTGAAGTCTAATTTGATGTGTGTATATGAGTCATATTTTTGGACACGACTGGCATCTTTTAAATTTCGATTGAAACTCGCTGCCAACAAATATTGTTGAGAGAATCAGAAAAGATGTTCGCTCATTCAATTGAGAAGAAATGACATTTTGAAGAAATAAAAAACCTCGTTGTTTCTGTTGTTTCCTTAATTTCCTCTGCAACCACCGGGCACGCTTCTCTTCTGGCGTTAACAACGGCGGTTCAATGTACGTCTCGGATTGCAACGATAAAAATGCATTTCGCGAAAGTTGCTCGAATATTGTCGTATTGTCAACACCATATTGAATGTAACTGAATATACCCAATTCATTATCACTTCATGAAAAAAACGATAATTGAATTGAGTCCTTTGGCTTAGAATATGCCCTGTAGAGCTGCTTATCAGAGAATAGTCGTTACTTGAACATTGGAGAGCAAGTTCACCGAGTCGACCACCTCAAATCAACAATGCCACACATACAGTTGAAATAAATGGTAATTGATCTCATTGTAACTAGCCAAGTCATGAAACATATCATTTTCATACAGCTCGACATCGGCAATTTGAGTTATTCGCATTATTCTAAACTTTCAATCGGGACATATTGATAATGGAAGATTGATGTGGACGATTGGCAATTCAATTCATCATTCGATGCATTCGGTGATCATGCAAATACCAAAAAAAAAGAATCTATGAACTATCAAGGAAGAGTGTTAAATTGTTCATTGTTACTTTGCTTACGTCAAAAATATTCTAGCAAAAAATTGTTGCGACGAGTGTTTGCTGTCACGTAAAAAACTAAAAATTCTTATGACGAATTGAGACATCATTCAATGATAAGCTTATTTGATATGAAAGCATTTTCACCTCTTATTTAAAAGACGACCTATTTTAAGCAATCATTATGAAGTCCAAAATGCAACAAGGAACACTTCAGTTTTAGCTTTGCACATTTGTTGTTCAAGTATCTTTGTTCCGTGACATAAGTCAATAATGACCGTTGAAAACAATAATGAGAATAATAATAATACTATTCATTATCATAAAAATAATAAAAATTCAAAAAATGGTGATAGCAATTGATTAGTTTACAAGAGGAGAAGTGCGATGGTATTACTGACGAAATGATAACAGATAATTTTATCAGTGTGGGTAAATGTGAATGAAAAGAGCATGAAATAGATTAGCGATAAATGTGCTGAACTCGATGTACGCTGATATTAAAGCTTAATATGGGTGGCGATACCTCAAATTCATTTCACTTACAGAAATTAGATGGCACTTACTGAAAATAGATACTACCTATTTATTCGATCGGCAATCGCAAGCTCATGCCTTTCACTTATCACCAACATTAAAACTATCATATTTTTCTTTCCTCAACATGCTTCTCTCCATACAGCTAAATATAACAACTTAGCAGAATCTGTCTTTATTAGCAATTAGCAATTTCAAAGGTGATAGATTATGATCACACAGACGACTGGTGATAGATATTGCAATGTGTGATCATAGATTACGATTAACGTTTATTTGTGCACGCAAGTTGTTGTCCAAAAAAAGTATCACATGAATAAAAATCGATCATTTTTCACAGTGTGTCCTCGATTCGTTACCTGAAAACCCCTTCAGTTCTCTACTCTTAAAAGACTTTTGCCAGAGCAAGTCTCATGTGCCCTGGAGTATATTCGTTCAGCAGTTGTACGTTGTACTTGCAAACGTACACACAAGAGAAATGTTTCAGTTTTGGAATGCTTGCACAATTTCAATTTTCTATAGACTGGATTGAAATTAACGAGACTTGTAATTTCACGGTCTCCTTGCGGAAAATTTTTTATCTGTAATCGGATGAGTCAGCGTGATTTGATTTTTGGAGATAAGCTAATACAAAACTGAAAATTTTTTCAAATGTTTGCATGTTTGCACCACTGAGAAGTCACAAAAGTTGCATTCAACTGAATGTCAAACTTCGATAATTTTTCTCTCCAATTCATCAATCAGCTACCCAACTGAGTGTTCAATCTTTATCCAACTGTAGTGTTGACCATTACACCAAACTGATACTGACGTTGACATAACATGTGAGTTGTTTGAATTGTGCAGTTATTCATTGGATTGCATTTCTAGTGGTTGTGTCCTCAGCAGTCAGACAGCTTGCAGACCAATCGAAAGTGTTATGAGGCGCCGCCAATCTTATGGTGGATGCCTAACTTATCTGCATTTTTAAGACTGCTCAACGACAACATGGCGCGGCATGGCGCGGCGCCGATATCCTATTATCCGAGCAATTCTTCAGTGATTACCTGCCGCTGAGCAATTTTTGAATTCTTCAACAAAAAAAAAATTGAACATTCTCTTCTTTTCGTATTATTTCAGAAAAATTCCACGATTTTCAGCGTTTCTCCAGTGAATCAATTGGGAAATTACAATCATTTGAGAGTTTTCTTTTTGTTAAACATATTGTCCATGGTCTACGCATGCAGCATTTAACAACTTGTTGCATGCGGTGAGAATTTTAGCGCAGTCAAATAGAATCTCTGAATTCGACAAGACAGATTTGCAGTGAGAAAAAATGACAGAAATTTAAAAGGTGAATGTATTGGTTGCAGCTAACGCACATCTATCTACTCGTGCACACTGTATCAAGCAGAATATTCAGCTTTGTTCATTCGTTCATTGTGCTTTCATGGAATCGTCAGCAGACGATGAATTTATCATCAACAATCCATTTTCATCCATTTTTTCTATCAAATCATTTGCGCTCAGCGATTTTCGATTCTCCATCAATTTGGACAAATTCACTGTTTCACAGCGATATACCCGAATGCAAGTTATCATGTAAAGACGATTTCTCAAAATGTGAAATGAGTGTTCTTAACATCGCCAGTTCAAATCGGCAGCAACAATTTATCTGTGTTGAAAATACGTTGAGTTGTGTAAGGAAGCGCGATACGAGCAATTATTTGTATCACCCCATCCCTCATTGCAGTCGCATTCAGTTGATATGACGTCAACGTTTACATAAAAATGATGCCTATTAAAAGTGGTATTATCAGTTAGTTGACTAACTGGATTAGACAGATTAATAATCGGTCGGAATATCGCATTAAGCATCACGTTGTGCTGATGTTTGAACAGCATAAGTGTTACTCGCGAGTAGATCGAGTGAATTGTTTTAGAAGGCCCATCAGCGCGATTCAAAATTCGTCTGATGCATAACACTATGAAAGGGTTTGCTAATCAAATCATATGCTGAATTTCGCATACATGCAATAGCTCTCATCGAATCCGCAAATCAATTCGATCTCATCCAGGTAGCCGTTGCTATGATATAGACTTATTTTGATATTGCTCAGCAATTGAGTTATGAGAGCATCCATGAAAATAGCGATCTACGCAAATTCATAAATTCTGAACCTGAGAAGCTGTAAAATTCATTTGAGGAGAGAATATTTGTTGTCCAAGGCATTCAGTTGTCTGATGCAAAAACTAAACGCATCTTAGTTCCTGGTTACTTTTTTAGCATCTGCACTTCGCTTTTTCGATAATAAAATAAAAAACGACCAGCGACAGCACAGTGATCTGCTGATACAGTGTGCAGAAAACGTCTCTGGTTCTGAATAGTTTCTGAACTAGATCAAAAAAAGCATACGAGTTGATGAATTCCAAACGCTTGAGTCACTCGATATAAACTGAACATTCACAAAAAAATATCTTACTATATTAAATATATTATATACTATTTAATACTATATTACTATATTAAATACTATATTACTATATTAAAAATATCGTCAGTAAATTGATATCTCATTGAAACAAATCGTCGATTGCAACATAAGATGAAAACTTATTGGACTGTGATCATTGCCATTCAAAATGTTCAAGCAGTTATTTACAATAATATTCTGGCTGAATTTTTTTCTCAGACTTTAGAAGCATCCATGGAACCGTGCAAATTGACGGGAATATTGCACCGGGAATCATTGACGAGAATCCGAACTTGTTTTTTCCCCATGATCACGTGCATTGATCTGAGTTATGTTTCACCAATATCGCTTCAACACACTAGGATATTGATTGCGAGCACACTTTATCTGGTGCACGATAGTTCAAACGATCAGATTCCCTGAGAATAGCGTCTTCATAATAGCTTTCATCTGCACTGACCATGTTGCTAACAATAAGCTACAATGAAGCTATCGAATAGTCAAGAATTTCAAAAGCTTGCGTGTGATAAGCTTATGTGTGATAAGACGCTTAAAGTCACCATAATCCGCATCTGAAAGCGTCTCACTCCTAAACTACGATGCAAAGCTAAAAAGCTTTCACATAGCATCGAATCACAGAGTTTCAAGCATTACACGGTCATTCAATGCCGACCATTAAAAATTTAAACAGAATTCACCAATCGTCTGCAAGTAAGTGCATTATGAAAATTATATTTGCTAGTTTCTTTTGTCGGCAGCAACACATACTTCTCATGATTATCATGTTGATGATCAATACTGTTGCTATTCATTTGGTGTTTTGATTTTTAATCAAATACGAGTATAATCCCTGAATACATGTTAAAGTGTGATGATAACCAAACGAATTGTTTGTTTGATTGTTACTATTGAGTGTTGTTCACAATAAACAATTCTTACACTGGATATTATCAAACAACGAGATACTTTTCCATCGAGCCGTGCCGAATTCCGTTTCTTATTCGATTTGAAACGGCTCTATGATTGTTTGGAAAAAATTCCTTTGTGAAATTTCTAGTGAAATATAGACAGTCGCTGATATCGTGAGGATTTTTGCTAACGCAGATGGGAGAATAGAACTATTTACCTTGTCAACTCAACACCTGGAAACTACCACTTACGAGAAAACTATGTTGTAATGCATGAACATTTACAAATTAAAAGATCAATATCGGAAAAATATGCAGATCAAAATGATGTGATCATTCTGAGTGGTTTTCATTGAAGGTTTCCAAAAAGATTGTTCGCTAGATGTGATTAAACCAACCTAGAACCAATAATTCACCATAAAACACTCAATCACATGTGAATTCATTTGATTTTTATTTCCTTACAAATGCTTTTTTCGAAAAACACACCATTCACATAAATCTAACTAAATATTTTGCACTCAAATGACGCTCAACAAACCAACAAGCTGAGAATGTCACTTCCGGTACAGCTGCTGTTCGTTTGCATATCACATTACCAGTCATCATAGAATAGTCTGATCATTTAGAGATGATATTCATAAGATATTTTGTGTGCATTCAGCCATACTTTAGTGAAAAGGTGCGAAAAGTGAACAGTAAAAAACTTTCAACAAGTACAAACGAAACAGATCCATTCATCCATCCATCCATTCATCCGTATTCATATCGCTTGGTGGCAGATGTTCGACGACCGAACAAGATGTAACAGTAACAACTGAGCTGTTATTCGAATGCTGCTGCATCGTTGATATGTTCGAATATGCCATCGACGGAGATTTTGTGTGTGCTATATCATCATATGTATGGTTTTGCATCGAAAAATCTCTTGTTGCACGATATTCATTGCATGAATAAGATATTCTCTGTTTTCAAATTAAGTATGAAACGGCAAAATTACGTGAATGTATAATTTACAGTGAACGAATTGTAGTCCTTGAGAGAATATCAAGAGTCTAGCAGTATTCTCATCTATCAATCAATGTAAGCTTCTTCAACGAGAAAATTTTTGAAATCTTTTTTTTTTTGGAGCAATGAACTCGGCATAGATATGTAAATGGAACGGCCGTATAGGTTTTCTCCATTATAATACTGATGAGGATATGAATGCAACATCACTGAATCAACACGAATAAATATTGCCTCTGAGCACAAAAAAGTTGCCTCACTAATGATTGATCATCGCTTCTTAACGTAACGCTGAGAACAATTAGCACGGGATGTGCTCATTAGATCGGTGAATCACTAAGAAAATTAATTACGTTCAGTTTTGTTCGCGGCTCTGTCACTGAACACAAAACTAATTGCTGAGAATGTTTGTGAGATCGGAGATCACTGAGAACCCTCAGAAAACTTCAACATTCAATCATTTCAGACAACGTTCACGACCAGCACAATTTGACGCCTTCTCACATGGCGTCAGCAATGAATATGCAACAAAAGTTTGACTGTGTACAGAACGAAAGAATTGTCAGAACTGTTGTGTATAGAAACGAGTGTTTCTTGCGATAAGTGAATCTATGGAAAGTTTTCGAAGATACTGATGACCATATTGATTCGATGTGCACTCTAGGATCGCGGTAGTGCAATCCATGAAGCTGGATTTGAGGCAACGAAAATTTCTTACTGTTCGGACTCGTAATCAAGAGACATTCATCAGTCATCCTACATATCAGATAGCAATTGAAGAAGCATACTTAATTGGTTCAGTGATTCATTCAATCACAGGCCCAGTGATTAGAAATCCATTCATTCATATATGATCAACATGAATTTGATGATTCTAGCAGAATATCTGAAGCGGGAAAAATGAAATGCATGCAACCGATAGTGAAATTCTATCAGTAAATAGGTATTAATGATAAGCTGATAAGAGCGCACGATTATACAATCGATTTGGGAACGAAGCGTCAAGTCAACAATAAACTTGGAATTATTTCTGCGATTAAACGACTTTATCACGAGGTTCCACAAATTTTCACAAGCAAAAAGCGATTATCACAGACAATCAAAAAGTGTTTGTGTAATTGACATTGCTCGGTAAACAATGAATTGAAACAAAAAAAGAATTGTTTTCACAAGATTTTGTGTTATCAATTTGGGAATGAACGCATTATGCGGTATTCAATGCGATTGTCGTCAATTATTCAGTTGTAAAATCTATTGAAAGAATGTTATATATGACGGCAATGAGTGGTGGATAAATGAATGATTACGTATCATCAAATCAATGTCAATATGCTCACCTGACTGGCGTCGTTAAGTGATCATCAGGTTCGATCGGAACGGGTCGACCGCTCACCGATCGTGGTAATTGTGAATATAGAAAAATCAGCGCGAACATTGTGGAAAATTTAGAGAATTTATGCGAGAAACAGATGAAATTAGAATTGTTGCCGTTGATATGCGGATCTGAATCGGACGTGATCGGTATCCTTCGTTCAGATAAGGGTAACATTGCGAGAGCGATTTGTTGGATGTGAGAATAAACTGATGTTCGTTTCGCTTACTTTGATCAGATAATAATCAAATGATGTTTCGATGATAGAAGCAGTAATAATGATAAGGATTTGGTTGGATATGTTGAATAATGTGATGAATGGCGAGTGAAGGTGAGCAGATGAGAATATCCACGGCTTTTTAATCAGGTTGGTACCGGGCGATGTGTGAAAGGGCTCGGTAACGCCGAACCAACAACGTCAGCTTTCAGATTGGTAAATCGTTGTTTGAAAGTTTGGAAGAGGTAGAAATACTCGATTGGTTGGGTGGATGTGATGGATGAACAGATAGGTAGTAGTAGTAGGCGTTGCGTTTCTTAACGATGTGTGATTGCTGAAATTACATGCGATCGATTGGAACGAAACGCGAGGAGAGAAACTGCGAAAACAACACGGAATATGAAATGAATGTTGGGCTTAATCCGAAACGGAAGAATGAATGATAAATTAGCAGTGGATTAACGCATTAGTGAATGGATGAAATAAAAATGCGATTGAATTGACTGCAAAAATTGGCTCGATTAATCACGTTCTTCGATCACATACTTACAAATTTTTGAAAGTGTCACGGTCAGAGATTAATTATCCCATATAATCTATGACCATGATTCATCTTTGTTGTTACAATGATACAAAAATTAAATTAAAAAACAAACAAACAACGAACACTTGCTCTTATTATGATACGATTTGATACTTGAAGTTTCTTCGTACAACTCATGAGTATTCAATTCATACCTTTCTGTATTCAGTTCATCAAAATGAGTTAAATCATAAGAAAATGTGAAAGCAAAGCAATTTAAAAAGAATTCAGATAACGCTTTTTTGTTGATCACCTTCTTAATCTGGTGTTTTGTTGGGGATCATTCATTTTGGGATGTGCTTTCATTAAGGCATTAGTTTCATTAGATCCAACGGATATTTGATGATCGAAATAGAACGACGCACTAAAACTGGCATTCGAACGAGCGATTGCTGAAGGATTCCTTCATTAAACTCATCCTAACAAATCGCTTAACATTCCTCTATTCTAATTTTTCGCTCCTTCGTTCGCCCTCAACCTCATCGCAAAACATCATCAATATGACGAAAAAAAAACCACCAAGCAATACCGCTTTTTGATCTGATCTACTCCACCCCTTTCTGAGCAGTTCATCCTATTCGAGGCTATCCTCCTCCAGCCATCCACTCGTCTTTTCCAGTTTCACAGTTCGACTTGAGCAACTAGTTTTTATGAATTTTCGTGAAACAATTCTCAAACTGCTAGTAGCCTTTCGTTAATCAACTCATTCATAATAAAGATGAGTAAATATTCGAAAAAATCACACTAAGAAACGTTTTGAACGACATAAATAAGTACGGCGATTCGATTCTTAAGCAACTAAATTTCTGCAAACAACATAGAGCTATAACCATAAATAAAAGATTATGAATAGAATTTTCAAGATTTGATGGTTGAACATGAAATTGCTATGAACATTCTGAAAGGAAACAATGGATGAAGCTGCTGTTTGATTTATCGCAAGATGAAAGAACTTAGGTGTGTGTACACTGAAAACAAAAATGATGAGGTAATGAAATCCGAGCAGCAATTAGAAAGAAGGTGATAATTGTTGTTATTGTAGTAGTAAAATAGTAGTATGAAAACCAGCAACACGTCAAATACAAGCCATCTGTATAATGGAGAATATAATGCACTATCAATATCAATATTAATATCAATATGAATTCAACAATATCAGTAAGGTAATGAAAATGAAAGAAGCCAAGATGGGAAAGACATAATTGGAGATAGAAGGGAATGAATGAATGACGAAGGAAAGCAGCAATCAAACGAATATCTTTAAGACGCCAGTCATTTTGATGATAACTTGGTCGTCGTGTGTTTTAGTCGTGTGCTTTAGTTTCAGTTTTAGAGTAGGAACGATCTGTGCATTATGTGTTGCGTGTTGTCTTGTCTCTGGGAGGGTGATGAGCATGCATGGTTATCGAGGAGAGAAGATGCCTGATAAATGGTATCATTAGGGTGATAGCACCAAGATGCAATGGGAAATTGTTTGATTATTAATAGGAGTGTTATTATCGGGATTACTTGCTGATAGAATGGCGCCATTCGGTTCGTTGGATGCTCCGATTTTGGTTTCGTTTATGCGCCTGTATTACTTGTTCAAAACAGCATACTCCAAATCATTTATGAAATAAATTCATTCCATCTTTCTTCTTAATTATCTTCACTCAATTCACTTTATTCATGGCCTCATGTGATTTCAACTTATTCAACGCTCTTATTTATCTATTCATCCATGATCAGCAGTGATCGAATGGTCACCACCTCTCCCTTATGCCACCGCCTTCAATAAAACGATAACAGGGAAAAATACCGCTGAGGGTCAAATGATTGATTCGCCTCGGAATATTAATTGTTTGTGCATTCGTTCCAATGCAATAAACTGCTTCAGTTCAGTCAATGAACATCGTTGAATCACTCGCACCTTATGACTGACAATGCGTACTTACAGGTTTGCTTGAATGTTGCAAATTATACCGTGTGAAGGATCGTAGATGCAAATTTCACTCTTGATCATCGATCGCATCAGCTCGTCAACATGACGTTTAATTGATCATCATCTCAGTAAACTTATAATTGCACATGATAAGCAATCCATCAGAACATGCCCACTGGTGACTGGTGGTGTTATCCGAGAACGTAACGTTGCTCAGCCATTTCGTGATCATTGAAATCCTCTGATCATGTACACTCATCAAGAACTGTCCAATGCTCCATCTCTGTTTGTTTGCTCACGTGTTCAGCACTCGTCTCGTGTCTCGCTTATCAAGAATGTAATTTGTCGTTCGATCTATTTGCTTATTCGTTTAACTGTGAACTGTATGTATCTGATTTATTTAACGATGAATACGTTACACATACACATATACGAATACAATAATTCCTATTTGTTGCATAAACAACCCTACCAAAAACGGTGTGTTTGTATTGCCCAAGCATGACGTTCGTGATCAATACTGTTTAGGGGATGGCGGGCAGTTGACAGCTTCCACGAAATGAAGCAATTCATTTAAGAGTAGTGTAGCGATCTACTATTTGCTATATGGTCATTGGCACAAATAAGCCGTTTCTTGAACACTGAGGGTTTCATACTGCCATGTTTGTCTAGCAATTATATCAGCTAAACTGTCAAACGGCACACTTTCAATCGAGAATTTATGAACGTCGCAACAACTGAAAACGAATACTTCAATCACAAATAAATTCATAAAGAAATTTATTTATTACTCATCACAATTATTCATGGTATTTACTATTGAAACCTTACAAATGATGGATTAACATTAACAAATCAATAGCCTATGGGATAGAATATTTCAATTCTTTTTCAGTTGGTTCTTGAACATTTCCCCATGGCCAGGAACAATCCAGTCAGCCATGCTAATGATCCGCTCTCGACTTTGCTGTTGCTTCTCAACGTAACGACTATTTGCTCGCCATTGATCACTGAGACCATTTTCGAATATATCCCCTCAAATGTTCACATTTCAATTGAATCAGAACAGAGAGGTGATCACAAAAAGATGATCGATTGATCTATGTGAATGAGAACATCCAAAATTGATGCTTCAAAAGCAATTGAGGATATCAATTCGAATTCTCAAAAACAGTTTGAGAGCAGCACTGAAATGAACTCGCCTGCAACAACGATACATCCACGTTGTGTACCCGTAACCACCACACTCAAATCATGATCTGTATGACCAACAGTCCTTATAACGTACACATTCTCGGTCACTTCAAACTCATCCTATAACGCTTCTTTTATAAACGACATTACTGACTCGTTTTTATTGTCCAGTGCACCTTGAACACTATCATTATAATGTTGTCTACTCGAATTGCACTCATCCAACCTCCAATGAAGTATATTGCGATTCAGCTCTCGCACAGTCATGATCCATGTAAATGGTGGCTTTTCGAAATAGTGATAAATTTCCACAATGGTCACTGTGTCCATGAGTTATTATCAGATCAGTTACATCCTCGTTACTGACTGAATATGCTTTCAGCTCTAAAAATTAAATCTATTTTCATGCTAACCGATGAGTACTCTCAGGATAATATTCTCATCGCCATAACATCCATATCACTCAGTGGATAGAACTATTTAGCATTCATCATATGAAAACGATACTGTTTTACGTCTTCCAAAACATTTAATTGGTTTCAGTCCGATACTATGAAATGTTTTAGTTAAAATGATCATTATGAATGTTATCCTGGTGTGCCAAGTCAGTCAACGGACGAGAATATGAATTTTTTAAGCGAATGAAGAATTTTTCGTTCACAAATTGATTGCCCAGTTTAGAATGAATTACCAGACAGCAACTGCTCCCCATTCCAAGGATCACCACAGTCGACCAAAATTTTACGATTGCCATCGAGAATCAGTGTTACTGAGCCTGATGCCAACAGAGCATCTTGCGATGCCGAAGACGATTCGTTCGAATAGCCGATCAGAATCTGATGCACACTTGCGACCATTATTCTTCGTCTTCTTCAAAACTAGGCGAGAAGTGGTCAATTGAAACGTTTCGATTCATTACGCATCGTTAACATGTGTGTATTCATTCGTTTCTTCACATATTATTATTGAAATGAGTGTTTCATTTTCATTCGAAACACGGTCACTGAGGTGAATCGATGGACGACATTTCAGTACAAATAAAAATGTTAACAGATCTAACAGAATACGAATGTAATGTAGCAATAACTGCGATCAATTGAAATTTGTACATGAACGCCACAGTGATCCAGCATAGATAATCTTTCACTGTAATCATTCGCAAAGCATTCACAGAATCGTCTATGAAACATTCCCGGTTGATTGTGTAATTCATAAGTTACAGGTGTTTCTTCCGGATTCCTCTAATCACTAATATAAAACTCATTATCAGGAATCAACGAGTAGTTATCAAATACATACCTATGCTACTATACACTCGTAATTCCACATTATTTAAATGATTATGAATATTTGTATCACTGAAATATTTGTAATGCTTTAAATGCATGCAGTCGCACATACAAAATTAAACCAGGCAAACTCGTATGTGGCAGTATAATTTATTATTTACAAAATTCACGTCATAAATACAGTGAACCGTAAACGATCAACGCCAGCATGATGGAACTAGCAAAATATCAAGTGGATTTTATCATACACGAAACCATAACATCAGTTCTGTTGCATCCTCCAGACCCACATATACAACAAAAATATCACGAACACAATACGTGTTAAACGCATGAATGCTCAGTAAATCGAACTACCAAGCGATTGTTGACCAATTGCTTCTGAATCGACGCCTTCCGTTTCCATTTTTTCGTCATCCACTGCGCTTCGACTCTAAAATAATACCAAAATAACAACATCCAAAACGAATCTCAAATTAAGCTTGCATTTTCATACGTTCTAATCAGGTAAATCATGAACTAGTCAGTGCTCAACCGAGCAGTTTCATAATGTTTCAAGCACATTCAATCAGCAAAAAATTTATCCATAACTATCACAAACAACAAAAATGCCATTTAACTAACATTTGACGCAGCATTAAGTGCTTGCGCCGTACGAACTTTCTGTATTTGGGTATTCACTGAATGTAACGTTCGATTGATTGCGTTCCGAACACGATTCGTTGACTCTAAATAGCCGACTGCATACTGCGAATAGTTTGCATTGGCCATGTCCCCTACGGACTTCAGCTCACCCGTAAACATCTTATCGAAACGTGCACATTGCTTTTGTGCTTCCGATATTAACAACTGAAAAACGATACCATTGATGGAAGAATATCTTCATGACAACTTGAACTTGAACAATGTTAGTGAACTGAAGCAGAATTGTAATAAAACTTTGAAAGCGTGACAACTGCAAATGATCTCCGAATGGAAGTCGACTCAAAACGAAAACTGTCAAAAACACGTTGCAAACATACCAAATTGATTTCAATTTGATCGCATACAGCCAAAAAATTGTTCATGGCCGCATTATAAGATTCTCTCGGTGTCAGTACGGCCTTTCGCTCTGAAGAGTCCACAGATTTCGGTTCATCTACCGACTTCACGGAACTCGGATTTACGGACAATGGATTCACTGACTGCGGATTCACCGAGAGCGGATTATGCGACGCCACTGAAGCATCGAGTTGTTGACGTGACGCACTTGGTCGGACAATTTCTGCTGCAGAACGACTCAAATCCTGCGGCGATAAAATGAAGTGGAGATTAGAATATCAGTGCGCACGTTCAGAACGCACAATGGAATGTCGAACAAACACAAACTCACGAAGATGGCGTGTCGTAAGTCTTTCATGATCAAGTTTCGAGCTATCGTTGTTGGATCCGGTGGAATATTGCTTGATGTGGCCGATATGCCGCCATCTTGAACGGTGGACGTTGAATGTACTGAAGAAGGTGCTTGTTGAGGTGTTGCCGGTGTGGGTATCGCCTGCTGCGAAGACGGATTCACCGACGACGGATTCATCAACGGCGTTTGCGGGTTATTTGACGGAGGACCACCCACCGACGGCGGACCTCCGGGGGTCATCTGAAAAAATCATTTCTTTACTTAGTATTCATCCGAAATACTACACGCTCGTTAAGTTGAAACCAAATCAATACGATCAATAATAGTGGAGTTTCGATAATTCATACTGCTTGAGATAGTTGTCCAATAGCTGGACTGCGTGGCTGAGCTCCACCCATACCAAAAATTGGCTGCTGAGAAACCAATGATTGCTGAAGGAAAACAAGAGAATTAATGTTAAAATTAACAAAATGATCGCAGCCAATTCCGTCAAATCTCACATCTCAATCAGTCATGTCACATCTCAAATGAAATCAGGTAAAGAGAGATGAAACGATGCATCAAATCCTTCCTGGTAAAAAGATCGCATGATTCAGAAAGCAATACCCACATAAGTAATTACTAACATTCAGATCATCTCTCCCCTCTGCTTAATGAATAATCAAATATGTATTAAGCGATGACCTACCTGTTGGTGTTGCATGTAAGTCTGCTGTTGATTAGTTAACTGAGGTTGATTGGACATCATTTGTGGTTGATTTTGTGACGATGCCATGCTCATGTGAGGCTGAGCGATAACTTGAGATGGAGCGTTCAGATGACTTGATGACGTATTGATGATTGGTTGTGACATTTGCACTGAGACTTGTACTTGGGGCTGAGACGAATTCATCATCATTTGTTGTTGTTGTTGTTGTTGTGCCTGATTTTGCGCTGGTGCTTGCACTTGGCCTGCTCCCATCATGTTAGGATTATAGTTCTGTTGCGAGACCATTGCCGCATTCTGCTAAACTTCCACTGATTATCACTCAACTCAACCAATTTGAATGCATGAACAATTCTTGTATAATGAATCACCTTCGACACAATTTCTCCACATAAACAGATTCATCTTGAAAAATGCCATTTTTACGTGAAATCAATATAGATAACTTTGGAATGCATTACGAAACTTTACATCGATTTACTATGCAATGACATCGAATACGTCTTCAATTTATCCCGATTTAATTCACTCAATAACACTATCTCATAACGAAATCAACGCAAAAGTCACGTCGACAATAACAGTAACCGACCGCATTGATCATGTGCTGTTGCTGCGAGGTCATCATCATTCCAGAATGCGGATTATTCATCATTGCCGCATTCATTTGGCCACCGCTCATTGTGCGCGGCATTGACTGATGATACATCTGAAGAGCAGAAACGTTTCATTGTTTATGATCAAACAGTCTTATGATCATCAGAGTTATTGCTAATGCACCACTAAAACATGCCCACAAGAACAGATAATTTTATTCCGTGAAAACTCAATTAGCCTTGAAGAACCGCAACCCAGCCCTTTTAAGTATTTTGGAAAGCTATCGAACATGAACACCACCTGTTGCGCTTGTTGATTTTGATATGGACCTGGTCCGGACATTGTTCAAGATAATATGCTGTACGTTAAGAGCACCTGAATAGATATATAAACAGATATTATTCTATAACGATACTACACTCAAAACGGTAGCTGCAATCTCGATCCAAACAAGTCTTCCATAATAACTATTCGCCATAATCGCCAGTCATCGATATCCAATCAATGCTTCATAAAATTCTACAATATATTCCAGTAATACACGACCTAAGACCAAAAACTGTGAAGATGCGAAACACTTCGCACCTTTCACTAGAAATCAATAATGAAGTTCCGAAAATTCTATTAAAACAACAAAAATTTGGTATTGTATGCTGGTCAGTTAACCATCGATCACAATATCAAGAGAATGCAAATGAATAATACAACCAAACTTTTTATTGAATTCGAAATATATTACATTATAAATTATGACAAGATACAAAAAAATTATTCCACATGACTCTAACCTAACAATCGATAACAATAATACAATCGCACTTTATGATCAATCAGCTTTTAGTATCTGTGATCGACACGGACTCTTTCGTCGATATAAACTTAACCATGCGATGTTTGCTGCACTATGAAGTTCTGCAAACCGAACTCATATCAATCACATTAGCATCATTACCGTTACATATTCAGTCAGACTTAATATAATTCCTGCCAACGATCACAAATCTCATAACGTAAAAATGCATGCTTCAAGTACAACAGAAGACTGAATGCTGAAGTTGAATAATAGAATATGTGAACGATATTGCACTTATTCATGAAGAACATAAACGAATATGAACAAACCTTCAGAGGTGTAATCTTATTGACACCAAACAAACCCAACGACCTCACCAATACAACTGGGGTTAAATCCGTACGATACAGACGATTCAGCCAGTCACAAACTATTTGCACGGGCATATTGTGGCGTTGTCCATTACTGTCATATTCACGCAGATACGTTATAGCACCTTAATTACTCTTACTGACTAATGATTAATCCTATCATTATTGTCGTCGTCATTTTAGTCGGCGATTATCATTTCTTATTACACAAATCAGTTGATATTAACAGTTTCCATAGAAACGCCAAATTAAAAGCATTCACTGTGAGATCATTCTCCACCTAAATGCAACTAAACTCACCGAGATCAGCTCCATCTCGTACGGCTTTCTCTAAACATTTCGTTAACGTTTTCACATCCGAATATCCTAAGTTAACGCCCTGTCCTGCGAGTGGATGGATTCTGTGAGCTGCATCACTGAAAGCTGTGTTTTACTCGTAATGATACCAGTAAGCAATACGAATATTAGTGAAAGATCAAAAAATTATTAGACCCAACAAAAATGAAGCAATTACCCAATTAGAGCCACTCGTGTACCAACATAAGAATGTGTATGTCCAAAACCCAACGGGAATGCCGCACGTGTATCTGACTGAAGTGATAATACTCTTGGAGGAACTGGCGGCTTTGATGGTTCAGTGCCACAAATACCATTAAGAATACTGTCGACTAGGTCAATTGCGTTATTTGTGAGCGAGTTCTGACTTGTGTCCGTTGTCTGAAATCAGTATATTAAAATGAGTGTATCATCAATACTTTTACTGTCACGATCACCTTCTTCTTACCGTCCAAATAAGCAGTTGTTGTATATGGAAATGCATTGTTACTTTAAAAAACTCACCAGATAATAATTCAGTTCGTCCACAAATTCTTCAGGTGTTAATGACAGAAGGCTTTTAGCATGTTCATTACTTGTCGTCCAAACCAATGAGCTATATTCTTCACTGAGCGGTAACAACGCTATTGGTCCATGCTTACTGAATCGTTGCCATGCTGCACCGTTGTCATCTTCCTGCAAAGATAGTTTACATTCTCCACGTTCCAAGTTATCTGTTCGATAACGTAGATTGCACCCTGCACAATAACATTATAATTTTGGAGAGAAAACATAAAATTACCATTAGAACATTATGAATGAACAGACAATTTCTCAAGAGTAAGATCTAATAATAGTCACGAATTGAAGGAAAGAACAAGAGTACACACCGCTCGTATCTTCACCGTTGCCACAACACCTCTCTGATTGTACTCCCAAGATGTGTAATCAACACCCAATGACTGCCTCACTTTACTTTGCACACCATCTGCACCAATCTTCAATTAATACTTAAAAACAAATGAATCTGCAAGATATGTCATTCAAATGATGTATTGTACACACCGAATAAGAAAGCAAACAGCTCATAACGATAAGCCGTCCATTTCTCAAAGCGCATCGGCCTACAGTCAAGAAAATAACTCACAATTAAAGGCGTTGAAATCTCTGATCCATCACTCAATTTCAGCTCAGCTAATTCAGCTAACGTATCCGGGAAACTGAAAAACACATTATCAGTATTACTAGTACCATGAACTTTACTTACTTCAGTGAAACAAATTATAATTTGATACCCGCAAGAAACTAACAAGACGAATGCATACAACAATCTTATAATGAGTTGTTCAGTTGATCGTCTAAGAGATGCCTTTTCTCAGAACAACACAACATTGTCAATGAAATGAATCACTGTCATAATTCAATCGATCAACTCACCAACAATCTTCTACTTTCATTTTCGTTTTCACCACAACATTTTGACACTTTTCTCGTACTCGTTCACTCAAAAATTCCACCATCGCGTTATTCTCGATGATATAAGCGACTTCGTCCCTCGGATCCGGCGGTTGCAATCGAATTGCTGACTTCGAGCAACTATCGAGCACCTTTAAAACTGATCATTACCACCACCGGACAGGTTATTTGTTGCACCATAATTACTATTCATTTCATTAATGCTACCATCACAACATTCACATCTGTTATTATCACTACATTTTCAAATTATACTTCACTCTTTAAAAATCTAACCGATAAAAAAACATCAGTTCAAAACTATTCTAGAACTGACTTCAAGTCGGTCGACTCGCTTTACTCGATATTCCTGTAGCTTGTTCCATATGCCTAATCCTGAAATTATTTGACGATTAAAGAACTTCTGATTAACTCATTTCCGAGCATCATTGACACTTAATCCGAATTATATTGGATTTCATTTCACTTCACGATTGGATGAGTTACAACGTGCATCACGAATGAAATTTAGTACAAATCTAAAGAGAGTCATTATTATCAGATGTATCAAGAAACAAGCACCAAGATACTTAAATTAAAAGTAAATTGAAAACATACTTTTGAAAAGATCCAGCTGAAGACGGCGTAATAGCTGACACTCGATTACTGTACAGTTTCGTTTTACCCAGCGGTTTGGGATCACCAGATTCCAATAACAAAACCTTCTTCGAACTTAATACTTCACTTAGGCCTGGAATCACAATATCACTACAGATGCTTTTGCATTTTCAAAGAACTCTCTTGTTTTTGATTAGATACTTATGAAGAAATCCTTTCAAATGCTTAAACACTGTAAAGCGAATTTACAACAATGTCAAGTCACGAATGAAAAATAATATCTCAACGAATATCGCGAAAAACTATTGAATAAGTCATCTCGTTAAAAGACCGATGGATCGAGGTAGTTAATTGTGCAAATAATTTCACTCATAATGATAAATTCAGTTATCATAGTGTAGTCGAAATAATGAAACCAACAGAAAATTAGCTGATAATAACCAAAAATTTTGTCCAACAACATCAAAATATACCCATTGAGCATGCCATCGCGTTTCCAACCATTCCACCTCCAACGATCACTGCATCATAATAAGATTTATTCGCGATAGTCGAAGCATATCTACGCAATAACCATAAACGCTTTGTTGAGCGTGATAATAATGACATTCTGTTGAATTACTTACAGCTAATGCAGGCACCAAACCATGGAATTCCTGTAAAACATTTCGTTATTTGCATCAGTTTGATGGGTTTTTGCTTTTCGATTCTAATCCACGCTTTTAAGAACAAATCATCACTGTGAAGTAAGATCAGAATCAGATTACTTATCGTGAATAATAATTTTCCACTGTGGCTATGGAAACTTACTGAAAGAAGATGAGTTATGAGAGAAGGGATGCAGACAGTTCGCCAATTCGCCAACGCCAAGTGACAGAAGTGGGATTTTCATTTGATATCTGTTCAGAAATGTGGATTTCTTACCTACTCAACGGCAATAAATCCGGATAATTCATAATTGATTTTGTAGCGCAGATCAAGGAGAACAAAACATAATTGATAGATTTTCCAGTAATCGACATGAGTTCGAGATTTTCGATTTCGAGTTGAGTGCAAAAACGCAACAGATATTTTGATTTGTTATCCACCCAACAGGAAAAATTTATAACCATGATATATACCATGTTGTAGCTGAGATTGAGTACAACAGAAATCTTTTTGAATTTTGTTGCCAGTTGTTAAGTTAAGAAAGTTATGACGCTCGGCGTGAGCAATGGTGATGCTCAATAATACTCTCACTGATTATAAATCGACTGATATTCTTCTGAAAACGTAACACAGATAAAGTTCGAGATTTCTGAAGATTATAGCATGACCATATGGTGAAGCTTAAGGTGAGAATTGGTTGAACTTCATTGTGCAAATGGGGTACCCGATTACTTCGTCTTCCTACTGGGTATTTTTTACTGAGTCAGTGTGAAAGGATGGAACCGGACGATACAATCGCCTTCTACAACATCCTCGTTCCATACCTGGAACGAACGGAATTCTTGCTATGTGATGTGGAATCTACTGGATTGATAACCAAAAAGACAGCAAAGAAGAGGAAGTATGTGGACAGTGAATGTAAACAGGCGTTCCAATCGGAAATCGAATCACCAACTTCTCACGGAGAATCATGCTGTGATGAGCAATCATTGAACTTACAGTCAAGTAACTGAAGAGTTTTAACAGGATCTCTCGGTGGCGTGAAAGGAATTAATTTTTGAAGTAAAACAAGTGCATCACGAAATACTACTTTGCCGACTCCGTTAATTACCCTCCCAAATACCATGTTAACCCAAGGGGGTAATGTAGCAAGCACCAATGAGAAACACTGCGCTGTAATAACATTGTGAATATACCTTCGAACACCGAGGATGATGCCATGTTAACACCGAGGATGATGCAGCATTTAATACAGATGCATGTAGAAGTGTTGGAGAAACTAAAACAGAATCATTTTCTGGTTGGGGCATTGCTGCTGATTATGTGATGAAAGGTGCGGTGCTTCTGAGATGAGTAAAAATATGGAATCGGGTAAGATTCGATGATTGAGGCAAGACTAGATTACAGCATCACGGAACGAGTGTTAATGAAAATGAGAATATAAGTTTTATGGAGAAGTAAAATCTCTATCAATTGGAATCTTTTTCGGACTGCAACTTATAAGAAACATTCTTAAGAAGTGTTGCTCCCACTATTACTTAACCATTTTCGATTGATTTTGTAAGATAAACGTTAGATCAATATTACTTGCACGATCACCCGCATGGTCTATCGGTTCTCATAACGGCGATTGCTCATTTCCTTTTCACAACTACAGTAAATCCTGAAAGACATGTTACTGCCGCTAAGCCACTCGGTGCCGAATTTGAGCTCAGTCCGAACATAAATTACCATAAATTTTAGCTACAAGCTGACAGAAACTTATGGATCGGAGAGGAGATGTGATAGATAGATAGATAGATAGATTGTTTATTGCCGTGTAAGAAATATGTACAAGCAATAATACAGCATGAAAGGCGGAGCGCACTGACATCATGCGGGTAAGTTGAATAAGCAAAAAAGAATAACAAAAAAAACGATAATAACAAAAAAAATTTTAAAGATAATAATGACAAAAAATTATAATGCAGTTGAGGGCCATGTGTGACAAGAATATTTAGGTATTGAAACTGTGTGAATGATGTATGGAACTTCAGCTGCGAATGAGAGAAGTTTTTATCAAATTATAAGATAGTGCCATGAGGTGTGCTTTGAATCGTGCTAGCGTGCTGGCCTGTGATGTAATATTAATGACCAAAAATTTGTAGGTATCAGCATCACATGAAATGACTGACTGCATTGAAGCTGGCTGATGAAATACAATAATTTATGCGTGATTTTGATGCATCAAACGGCCCATTAGAGTCGGGATTTTAACATTCCGGAATTGAAACGGTATGGAAGGCAGTAATGAATTCGTTGAGTTGCATCAATACTGAGCCAAAACAAACGCATTGGAATGCAATCGCTGAAATTCGTGAACAATCAACGAAGGCTGTCGGATTGGGTCGAAATTTCGACATTTCGATTGACCCTATGTAAGTGTCATTTCAATGTGATGCAAAAGATATTGATGGATTTTGTTATGAAAATGGATGTTGTTCGTGATAATGAGATGAATGTGCTGTTTTTCAAATATTCGTTGTAATTGATCACTTCTGAAGCGTTTCACGTTCATCGTCATTCCCGAGCCGTTTTCAGTGCTGTCGTTTCGAGTGCGTCTCTTTTTGGGTTGATCGAATGAAGATCCGAAAGCACACATCATGATCAATGATGAATTTAATAAGAGATTCATTCGCATTCTGAAACTTCTGTTATGCGTACCATTGACCTCGACAATACATCGACATGTTTGTCGTGTTATAGCGGATTACAAGATTGCATGCCTATCCTTTAGTCACTTCGTTTACGACTAAGTGCAGTGCCATATCTAAAGTAGCAGTGATAATAATGATTGGCATACCGAGTGGAACACGAGTATGACCTAATGCAACGGAGACGGCAGATCGGTAAATCGTGCGATGTTTGACCTGATATCGGTTAGTGGCGACAATGGGGGGTCAGCGACCAAAATATGGCACGATTCGGTGATATATAATCGGTTGGTGAGGAGATATGCTGTGATATGATGAGATTTGATTTGATGGTCGATCAAATTTTGATCGAATGAGAGGAGCTGGAGACGAATCAATTCATCAGTGTTCATGCTGTTATGTGATATTCCAATTTTTAAGTTCATCAGTGAATAAGTGACGTATTCGGCACATATATATCCACGCATCCGCATTCTCTAATTCATAATAACAATAGGGAAACAGAAGACGACAACGCGAAACAACACTAATAATGTCTGCTGTATACGCAAGCAAAATTGTCGACATGCTTACTCTTAAGCTGATCCCGAAGACTTTTGGGGAGTGGGTATGGAAGTTTCTCAAGTAATTCGAACAGACCAGAACGTTGAGTTTGATTCAGGAGAATCCTGGATTCTTAATTGAGCGATCAGTGAATGGGACATATTGAACGACCGAAATGATTGATTGAAATGTGGATCAATCGGAGCAGTCCTAGAAAGAGCCATGGTATCAGTTGAGTGATAATGACAGTGGAATTCAATCACATTGAAATTGATGGAATAAATTCATAAGATATTCAAAAAACTTAACAAATAATTGTTCCGAAGTGCTGCTGAAAACTTCTACAATATTTATCCCAGTGGTATCAATCAAGATATTTGTTCATAGTGATGGCTAATCAAGGTGGATTACCACCGTCTAAGCTGCTATCACTAGAGTCATTGTCAATGCAATCAACTTTAGTAATATTATCAAATTTACAGTTATCAAAAAATTCATTCATTTTAGCGTATCTAGTCCGTTCACCCCATATGTAGCAGTTACAATTTGTGTTCACCTCATCTACCTTGATTCTATTGTTTTTTTTAATGCAATACTATCAAATTCCTTTACTCACGCCCGTTTGCATATTCTCCTTATCTCATAGTCATTATCTGCCGATAAATTCGACCTTGACCATAAACGACTCAAAGAATGATCGAATATGTAAATGCACTAGATGATTTGCTGATTATCAACTTCTTCTAATCACAAATCAAATATCTTTCACTTCAAATCGCCAAATCGCCCAATTGCATAACGGGTACATTTACGTAATAGGTACATTGGTGGATATGGTCACTTTTGAACAAATAAACTTGCCATTTTTAACAAGTAATCAGCGTTTATGATGACCAATATGAAGTCTAATTTAGATGTCATTTCTTCATTCAAGTCAAAATCCTGGTTCACTATTGTTCGGATTTTAAGGAGTGAAATGCCTCTCTGGCGCACTAGAATTCCCTGTGCACGCCATACTTTTCAAATATTATTTGTGAGCTAAATACCGTACGCCATAATTTGTATTATCTCGTTTATTTTTTGTAAATACACTCTTCGGTCACTGATTGAAATGTCCTGCATGAAACTGGTCAGAACCATGAAAGAAGTTCTCGAGCGAGTGCCCTACTTTCCTTGACACCTCTAGATTTCTCATATCATCTTCAAGAGGCGAAAAAAATTTGAATCAAATCAAAATTTTGAGTAGTTCTCATCGAAAAATTTCCTTCTACTGTAATCACAATTGTTTCCCGAATGATTTATTTGGTCACTAATTCGTTTTTGTGTTTCTCTAAATCTCTCAAAACCATCCCTAAATTCAATACCAAAAACTTTCTGTTACTTACGAATCTTCCGTATGTTGTCCAATATGCATGGTCATTTGAAACGTCGACTCGCTCCAATAATTTTTTTCTCATTACTTTTTTCTCACAATACGTTTGCACTTCTATAATTGAATTCGGTTCAATACGATAATGATTCACGATAAAGTCCCCTATAAAAACTCTGTAAAAGGTTCAACGTTAAACCAGTTTACTGATGGAACTTTTCAAAAAGTGAACAGTTGATCCGTTTGGTAAACGGATGATGAATTTGGGTTAATCCGAATGGAAAGGAGAAGAATTCCTCAAGTAGTTTGTTGCAGTTGATCCATTACCAATAACAACAATCATAAGAGTATCGATAGCATCAACAATATTCAACTGAATGCACATAGGACGCATTTGAGACGAATCACGACATCTGGAGTATCATTTTAGTTCATGAAGTATATCTTTTGAATAGAGTGCGATCCGTTTAGCGGTCAGCAGATTTGTTGAAGAGGATCCATAGAAGGTGTTAATTGTTATCGTATTTAATTCGAGTCAAAGCGGAATGCAAAGCACTTGCAGAAAAATCAAACCACTCGGTGGTGGTTGACGTCATATGTGTTCGATCTATGCAAAGATCAAATAGAGATAGTGGATTGCCACATCTTCCTGATTAGGAATGCATTGAATTTTATCGATATCCTCATTGTTTTAGAGGTTTTCCATTAATCTTACACTTCGCAATTCCATTGGGTATTTTGAATAACTACGCGATGAATCCAGTATACGATTATCAGTAATCCTAATATGCCTTTGATTCTTCTAATGAAACATAACTATACAAGTGACGTGCTTGAAAGATAAGATCACTTGCTGATAGACATAGGCATTGTTGTTATCATGGTTACGTCATAGTTATTACTGATACTGATATGTGGTCAATGTGAACGTACATGTGCTGTCAGCAATTAAATACTTCAAATAACTGTCAGTTCGGTATTCGCATTGAATCGTCTTAAGTGAATGACGTAGGATTATCCCAATAATGAGTAACGAATTTGATGAATAATGGTATTGTAAAATCTCGTTTGTACGAGATCTAAACTGAGAACCGTCAAAGTGATGAGTCGGATTTCAAGAGATGTTCAGTATTTATTCGGATGTCGCAAGCGATAGATAGGTATATCACGCAAAATTCGGATTTGATGTGATAAACCTAAATCTTGCACCAATGATTCAGTGCCAAAACATTCTTTTATTTCTGAGAAAGACATAAATTTGGTGCAATATTTGTATGGATGCAACAATGGGAAATTGAAGGATGTCAGTGATTGATTTTGTTGCATAAGTATTGATAGATATATTGAATGTTAAAAAGAATGAATAATGATCTGTGTGCCTTAGATGCCCCACTTTTCTTATTTCATGACCATGCTCAAATCCATTCTGAACATTTAAAAACCCTTTCGAAGTGATCTTCTCACATTTATCGCGATCAGCAGCATTTACTCGCTGATGCAAACATGATGAATTTGCGTAGCGGTTAACTCGCTTTATGACCGTTTTAAGTGATGTTCATTGATAATGATAATGGTTACTTGCTTTTATTTATTCACTTGCCTCGTTTAAATCTATTTAGCGAAATCCGTGCTTCTCAACCGTGTCGGTTAATCGCCCTGTGCACCAATTGTAAAGTAGTAGCCAGCTCACCTCTGACCCTTGTAACTTATGACAATATTCAGCCACAATCCTCTGAGAAAAGTGCCTAATTTCAATGAATGATGCAAAAATTATTTAAAATATATCGCATAGACTTCTTAAAATATGAAATGCTGCACTGATAATGAGTGGGATATTTTGATAATTGTTTTCATTTAATGGAAACTATCGCCGATATACATCTATTTGCGATTGTTTGCTTGATCTGTCGGAGCCGTCATAGGATCAAATCGATCACAAATTTGACTCTCCTTTATTGCATTCATGTGATACCTCATTGCTGTATTATTTCAGAATCATCACCTGACCATAAGTACAATTTGAAATGTGATATCGTTCAGAATGCAATACAATAGCTGAACTGTACATTATCTATGCTGATTAGTCATAAATCAAGTGCCACATCAGTATGAATTAGCCGAACTCCTTTAACTGGATGGAATCTTAATCCATTTTTGATGACTAGAAAATTTCCCAAAAACGATTGTTACTGTTATTGCTATGCGCTGATTTCATAATTGTTATTGCTATTGCCATTGTTGCTGATATAATTCACAAATTATTCTCGACTTTATTGACGTGAACAGCTCCGATTATTGGAAAATTCTTCATTCATATTTTGAATCATAAAATTTTATTTTTTCCTTCTTTCGAAACAAATCTACTGAATGCAAATACGACTTTTAAACCCACGCACACAAACACTTGTGCATGTACCAGCCGTGTTTAGGTGGACGGACGGCGGTGGTTGATATCTTCCTTCTAAGATATTCTTTTAGGTCGCTTCTGGGTAATTATAGGTCAAGGTTAATGCCCTTTCATTTATGTATACATACAAGTGTGTGTTATTCCTTATCGTTCATTACTCTCTTATTCTCAAATTCCAAATGGTTGATTCTTGTCGATTTTTGGGATCTACTCTGCTAAGTTGTGCTCGATATTTTTCTCATTCTCAGCGGTCTTGCTAAGATCTGATGTTATGAAGACGATGTTTGGTATTAATGTAGGTGTATCGATGTTAATTGACAATGACCCCATTATATCACCTTAATATCAACTGCCTTCATAACTCTTCCAACTAAATACCATAACACCATGCATTCCATGCCACCTCAGTGCAACCGATCACAGCATCAACGTCATCTTGGTTATACAATATCATCGTTCGACGCCTTTAACAATTTATCTTACGGAACATTTGCACCTATGCAAGGAACTGTTTTAATGATCTCTTTCATAGTTATTACTGTCAATATTATTACTATTATTATCATTACTTTTACTTTTGTTGTTGCAGTGAAATCCTAAATACATGATTACTTGCGTTTGCTAACAATGCATCATTACCAGCAAATTGCATTTGTCTTGTTTCGCACTATCAGGCGATTTCGTCACAAAATATCACTCATCCATCTGATTGTAATAGTCATATTGTGCATTATGGTAATCTTAATATCACTTATTTCATCTTGAAAACTTATCATACGCATTCTTGCATTGCATATATGGACTGACTGGCTCATACCCTAATCTCTTCAGTCTTTATATTATAGGGATTGCATTTGTTAATACAATGAATACATCATTACCAGCATTGATTCGTTTTGATGAAATGTTCGAAGCTGATTTCATAAGCTGCTATCAGTGATTCTGTGTGATAATTTCTACGACCGACTTTTCATAATTCGTTCTCATCAGTCATGAAGTAAATTTTCTTACAGAGAACGGAATTCAATGCAGGAGGGTACAACAATAGCGCTGATAGCGCTAGCTGTTTTACAGACTGTGCTTGCAGGTGATTAATTATAACCGAATTATCTTATTTCCTCGCCTCATTTAATTAGCCTATTTCACCTCTCACCTCATCTCTTGGTCACCTTTCTGTTGCCTTACCGTCATACGCTTCAGCTAGAGATTATCGGTCAATTGAATACGAAGAAGAAACATATCATTGATTACCTTGAAAATGAATTCCTATTATGCATGACCAAATAACACTGATCTTTTGATGATCGTATTGAAAATTCGACTTTTTTCATTACTTCGATTACGCTAATGGAATGATCACAAAAAATTCTCTGGATTTAATTCTTCTTCGAGAATACATTTAATTCTTCTTAGAGAATAACTCAACATCCGAAACTCAATTAAATCGTCAATAACACTATCCGAAAAGCATCTCTAATACATTCATGATGAGGTGCACCATTCAGTATCAGAAAATCTCACAATCACCCTCAAAAACATTGAAGATTTCAAAGTTTCATCACTTATGAGAAGCTTCACTCACTCGAACCATACTGAAAAGAGCTGCTATCATAGAGCATAAAATAAATCGTTTTGAAAACACCATAAAATCGTTTTCAGGCGAGGTAGATCCTTGTAAACGACAGCCCTTCCGAGGTCGATGTCCTGCTGTGAGCGGAGGCCAACAAACTCGGTCACAGTTCGTGCTGCGATATTATATGCGAGACAATGAATGTGTTTCATATCCTTTTGGTCAGCAACTTCACTCTTGAAACATTCCATTGATTAATTATGCATCAAAATTTTCATCTCGTTTTCTCAATTTCCAACCATTATTATTGAATAATTTTTGTTATTGTTGACTGCACTCAAAATTTCAAAGGTAAAAAAGCAAAATCGCACACCTCATTTACGCATCCCATGTATAACGGCGCTTGACCAATTAGAGCACTTCGAACAATTCAAGATCTCTAAATGCCACCACCAATTAATCTGATTAATTTTATGAATTATTGGTGAGATATAAATCAATACAAGAGAATTTAACCATTGTTGAAGAATGTTTTCAAATTTAGGTCATTGTTCAAAAGATACAAATGAGCCGAGATTGTACCGTTATAAAGAGGAATGTGAAGATGCATGTTTGAATGTTGTGCGATCAAATAACAATGTTCAAAAAACTGAAGACATTGCATCTCCAACTGCATCATCCACTTCTACGCAGTCAACTACGAGTACTTCAGCGACTTCTGATGGTTAATTCATTTGTTTTATGTGTTATGAATATTATTTCATGAATATTATGATCGATTATTTATTGGTATGAATGCCAGCGATATCATTGCGATCACTGAAAGATCATCGCCATATTGCAGAGTCACGGAAGTCAGCGCCAAACGATTGCACAAGTGCCGTTGACGCAGGACCATGTGAATCGTCAGTCTCAAGATGGTACTATGATGCGAATGAACAGACGTGCAAGCCTTTCTCATATTCAGGTCAGTGGGACTGTTGCATGTGAAAACATCTTTATTCTTGTTCGAATATCAGTTATTATCGCATTTATGACTGTTTTTATTAGACCATTATTCTAATGAACAATATCCCACATTCACCAAATGACATTTATTGTTAATATCACACCGTTCTAACAATAAGCAATTTGAAAATAACACACAAAAATGGTCAGAATTTCGAACGATTCCAGGTTGTGGTGGGAACGGAAACAATTATTTGACGAAATTTGCGTGTGAGAGACGATGCACACCGGTACTCGACTCGTCAATCAAATGCCCGAACGGTGCCGAACCGTTGAAAAACGTTCACGGCGTACCGACCACTTGTGCGAAGAAGTCGTGTCCGTCTGATCATAAATGCACAAAAGTGGAACAGAATTCAATTTGTTGTCCTGTTCCCGAAGATGAATCCAAAAGTAATTTTCCATTGACATTTTCTCTGACAATGAATAATTTCTCACTTCAGTTGCCTATTTCACTGCTTATTCGTTGTGTTTTTGATTTATTTTTCCTCATTCCTCCCAAGATTTTTGATTGAGACAATAATCAGTCAACGATCATCAGCTTGATCTTGAGTTGATTAATTCTTGATCGTCAACTTCTTATAAGTCGACGGTCTTCAGACTGCAAAACTTTCAGTCAGTTGATATGGATGCGGCAATTGCTGATCGCAGACACTGAATTTCCAATGATTTCACTGTAACCTCTTAGCACTTTCAAATGGCAATTCCACACTGACGCTGAAAATGAGAACCACCATCGTGAGACTGAATTTATGATTGGACTGTTTGATCAAGCTTTTGATGAAATCGGATCGTTTTTCAGAAAGCAGTTCAAAAGCAGACGTATGTGCGCTGCCGAAAGAACGTGGACCGTGCGATCGCTATGAGTTACGTTTCTATTACAATAGCGATATGAAAGAGTGCAAATACTTCTTCTTCGGCGGTTGTGAGGGTAATGCGAATAACTTTGAACGTGTTGAGGACTGCGAAAGTGCTTGTGGCCGAGGTTCGCTTATTTTTCCTTCTGATTTATGCACTTCCAACAATTCTAAGCAGATTCACGAGTTGGATTCTCCTTTTAGTTGGATTTTCCTGATCCATCTGCGATTCAAATGTACACTTTCTTCGATGAACTAGACTCTTGAAGGCCAGATAGGTTATGCAGTATAGTTCAGTTTGATGTCAATAATTCATATTGGTTGCTCAATTTTATCAGATGCTCATTACAGTCAAGTTTTCTATCTCAATCATCACTTTATCGTTGTTGCCAAATCGCAAAAACGAGATTTTCTACCTAATGCTTGGTAGCATAAGCCATACATCGTTAAGCACACATCATCTCGATCTTCTGATTAAGTCAGCATCCGATTGATAAACATCATAGAGCAATCATTATAAAATTGCTTGTTCACATGCTGATATCAGAAAATACTCAGGACGAAAAGCGTTGAGAATAGAATCGCCGCAAACCGTCCAAACGAAACCAACAACTGCAGCCCCAACCACTACAGGGATGTCGCAAGAGGCCACAACCGTTGAGCAAATTCCAGAAGCAGAAGAAACAGAAGCAAGTAAAGTGCCGGGCATCGTCGAGCACCCAACATCCGCTTCCACAAAGTCACTAAATTCTTCTTTATCAACTCACTTTTATCATTATCAATTAATAAAGGACCAATTCATATGAGTGAATCACAATCAAAAATGCGTATTTTTTTGAATATTTTTCTGAAATTTATGCCGATCACCATTCATCCTAATCAAATTTCCTAAGCAATTTCAAGTCTTTCGGAGTGTGCTGAGTATTTTTGATACAGAAAACATCTTAGAAAATTCGACTTTGATTCAACTGAGATTTGACCTTGATCCTTAGACGCGCAGCGTTGATAGTGTTTCCACATGCTTCCTAAAATTCATTCTGATTTGCTTTGTAAGAAATTTTATAGTAGCTCAATCGCATAAGTATAACGTATGATGGATTCATAGAAGACAACCTATTTGCACTGAGACTGACTAGCTTCCAGAAATTCTCACGTCAGAATTGTGAACCTGCTTTTGTTCCATTAGTTTTTCGCGATAGCCTCCAGAAGCGGTCTGCTTGTGTCTTTCGAAATCATTTTGATCAACACGTATCAATGTTCCTATCAATTCAGATCAGCCCCATCTACAGCCGCCAAGAAAGTGGATAGTGTTCACCTTACGGGTGAACCTGAAACATCAGTTAATATTGATACCACTTCAACTACGGTTACTACCACGCCGGAACAACCAACTACGCAGTCCTCAGCGCCCAGCCGAAGAATCGTCACAGATCCACCCGTTGAGCCTTTGGTGTCCCTTATCAAACCGCAAGATATCAATCAGCCCGATATAATTTCACCATTACCAGGTCGTTTTTCAGCCGAATATCTTTGTCTGTTCTATTTCTTACACTGACAATGAGCAGTTTTCATCTTGCAAATAAGTGAACGCAAGTGTGAATGCACTGAATTTCTGGAATGCCTTTTGATAGTAACTGAAGAAATATGGCTACAATCTATTCATTATCTAAAAGTGATTCGACGTAACATGCGATATTAATTGATGATGCAAGTCTGCAGAAACATTATTATTGATGATTAGAATGACAAAGAGCCCCGGGACGATCAATAGATTTAGAGATGACAATAATGATTAAGATAGTAATTATGATTTTAACGACAATAGTAGTAGTAATAGTGATAACATGATATAATAAGTAATAATCAATATTAATAATAATAATAGTAATAATAATAATAATAATAATAGCAATAATAGTAATTATAACAATCCAGATAAATTTCCAGCAAATCGTTGTCTTCACATGCGTGATCCAGGGGATTGTGATGGTCATTTCCCAAGATGGTTCTGGAATGAAGAGACAAAAACATGCGATGTTTTCACATATAGCGGATGTAGTGGCAACGGCAACAACTTCGCTAACCGAGAAGAATGCCTGAGCATTTGCAATCGTCAAGGTATTTCTTACTGCTACTTCCATTAATTGTGTTAATGACGAACATGGATTAGCGCATTGAACAAATATCCCATCAATATATCCTAGTAAGAAAGTAGTGACCAGATCTGCTTCATTATTAATTTTTTGGTTATTGATTGTCTTGCTCTTCACGGTAAGACGATAACGATCTACTGGCTGCCAGTCTTAAATGACTGAAAATTAGAGCTGTGATAATGAATTTTAATTAGTAACCATGGAGAAAAATTTCTGATGTTGATCGTATGATGATATGAATTGTAAGAGTGATAATGATTATAATCGATCAATGATGAATCAATAAACAGTCGGAGCATTTTTCAGTGAACACGAAAACTAGCCAACCAAGTGCGGCTTCGCTGTGTGCTCATAAAATAAATCCTGGTGATTGCAAGGGAGAATTCGAAAGATTCGCTTTTGATACGGATACTGGTAAATGTCGGCCATTTATTTACGGTGGTTGTGGCGGTAACGGTAATAATTTTGCATCGCTGGAAGAATGCGCACAACGATGCCATCCACAAGGTTGTTGCTTTTCGTCAAATTTGCTCATTTTCATCCTTTCAAGGACGTACAATATTTGCTTATTTGATATGTCTTCGATTGTCAGCTATCATTTTTATGCAGTACTTCATTGAGACCATCTACATGTCGAGACCGTTAGCCACAATAGTTAGCAGATTACCTAATTATCAATCGCACAGGATACCATTAATATAGGCTGAAGTAACAAGCAATAATAAAGAAGACAGTTATTTCAGTTCCGGAGCCAGCTATATTGATGAATGTATGTGAACATCCAATCGAGATTGGTGAATGCTCAGGGGTGTTCATGCGATTTGCCTATGATAAGGTCAATAACGAATGTCGTCAGTTCACATACGGTGGCTGTGGCGGTAATGGCAATAACTTTGCCACTTTAGCTGACTGTAGAGCAAAATGTGTTAAAGGTATTTATTTCATTGTTCATGCTGCTCGGATGCTAGAATGTTCTTAGAGTGCCAGAGAACATTTTCACTATTAATATGCTCGAATAAGATCTCAAGATGAATATCTCAATATATATCTCAATACATCTCAATAACTCAATAACGTCGATCTCAAATATGGAAATTTTCATTTGATTGTTCATTAATGTACTTGGTTTTGCCGTTCGTTCCACAAATTCTAGTATAAATGCAAATTTAAAGTGAGTTGTCCACCAGAGCCGCAATGCGATCTCAGTCGATGCCAACTGGTGAACGATGCACAAGGTTGCTCGTTCTGTAGTTGTCCACCAGACTCTACTCAACCACAGCAGCCCTCACAAGGTATTCATTATTATCGATAGTTTTGATATTAGTCAACCAGTGAGAAAATAGCCCACAGCGAGAAATCGGACCCTTGGAACTGAAATCGGTCCCCAACTGTTCTGATCCACTGAACAGATGCGGACTCAATTGTCGGTTCCAGTTTCCTTGCGGATCATTCTTCTACTAGTTGGTCAATAAAATGCAGATCATAAGATATCTAAGTCAACTTTTCGATCACCTTGAAACATTGAACAATAGCAATCAAGAGTTTTTTACAAAAATTTCACGTCGTCATCCTCATGGATGACTTCTTTTAAAACGTTTCATTTTCATTTAATAACTTCACGTTTATTTAGTCATTGACTCCATACTGTAAACGTTTCTCGCTCATCCAATAATCACATTCGTTCGGCAAAATTTCCCCCGCATGATTGTTTTTGTTGTGATTATCAGCTGAACTCTTTTCGATTAACATATCAATAAATGCAAATTGCAGGATGTCCTCCGATTGACGTGTTGATGTGTGCTGAACCGTGCATTATCTTCACGAATCGTCGTGGCTGTCAAGAATGTGTATGTCCAGTGCTTCCACCGAACGCTGGTGGACCTGTACCACCATCCACTGACCAACTACCCGCTAACACTCAAGAAAATATCGCACCTCCATCACCACCACAATCACCCTCTCCTCCGTCGCCTCCCGCACCCGCCCAAGAAGGTTCATTGATGATCGCTTCCTTTTAGGATTCTTTTTCTATCTTTATGAATCCAACTAGCCCTAAACTCTTCTAGAGCTTCAATTTCTGAATAAACTCATGTCAGTATCACATCAATATTATAATTTTTAGAAACCTATAATTATGTAAGTAAATGATCTGTTCAGTAAGTATTGCCCAGCATGTAAAAGAAAGCACATAAAATTGATTATCAAAGAATCATTTTTAAGAGGAACAAACTTTTTTTTAGTTCTTTGATATCTTCCGTCAAGGATATCTAACCAATGATTAACAATTTCAGAACAATCGAGAATACCAAATGTCGCTGAGATTACTGAAAGATGCACACAAAAAGTGGTATGTTTTGCTTCCTTTGAATTCCACGCGTTCAAATCCTTCGTTCAGATTCACTGATCCACTTTTATCAGTTCAACTCTAGTCGCTCAGCTATGTTATGTTCATTTCTACTGATGCTGAGTCGAAGTACGGTAGAAAAATGAGCTATTGTACTTCAAATTCATAATGATGCTGATCATTGTGATCGACGTTCAGATGGTCATAACTCATGCCATGAATTCAGGACTCTGGACCATGTAAGAACTCGGTGAAACGATTCTATTTCAATGTGAACACTGGCACATGTGACCAGTTCGAGTATGGCGGTTGTGCTGGAAATAGGAATCATTTCTTCACGTTGAAGGAATGTGAATTACATTGTGCTCGATTTGCAAGTACGTTTCATGAACGTATCGTTCCGCGGGCATGTTCTAGATATACATATCATTTATGTTCCCAACATGTGGATGCATTTGATGGAAGTTGCATTTTTGCAGAAATTTTGAAATCAAAAATCTGAATTGTGGCTAAGCACGCAACAGTGAGATGGAAATTTTAGATTTTGAAGAGTGTTTCGTCAACGTTTCTTATTGTCCTAAGAAATTCGTCGAATTTATCGTGGAAGACAAACGCAACTTTTAGGATTATTGATGAGTACGAAAAGCGAAACGGGAATTGATGATGAGCTCTCTCAAGCGTTCGCTGCTCGCTCGCATCACGGACAGGTTTCCGGCGCATCTGCAGGTGAAAACGAACAGCAAAAGCAACAACAAGGTTCTGCACTCTCCACCTCATCATCAGAAATAACGAATTTATCCAACAAAACAACCTCAGTTTCGTCTTCCACCCATCACCATTATGAAATAACGCATGAATCGCACGTGAATACAACCAAAACAACCCACTTCACCTCATCGCATTCAACCACCTTTCACCTATCAAATTCAAATTCACCACATTCTGTTGTCCAATCAACGCATGATCAAAATGACCGCACTAATGATAGTAATGCACCAGAATCACAACTCACTAATCTCATCCCTTCTGCAGCACATTTGGCCGAAAAATCTGATAGTGGAACTGTTGATAATAGCATTAATAACAATATTGGCGACAATCTTGTTGCTTCTAATGATAAGCATAGTACTACTGATAATAATGATAACAGCATCACTTCTATTAAAACTCATGATAGTTCTGACCAAGGTAGGCAAAATGGGAATGACATGATTCCGAGTGCTGAAGGACAGCTTTTTTCTGCTTCTTCGAATAGTCCACTCCCCGAAACAGCGACGAATCAGAATTTAACGAGCATATTGTCATCATCCGATCAAGCCAAGTCAATTTCAACTGATCAGTCATCATCAGTTGCTTCTGCGTTTTCCACTCACTCTGCTTCGGAATCGGAATCCAGACAACGCCAAGAACAAACTTATCGCAATGAACAGCATTCCTCAGCACTAGCCTCCTCATCTTCCGGTAGCGCTCACCTGGATGAGACCAATTCAGTGGATGCTACCTCTAGTCCTATCAAGGAGGAAAGTCATCAAAGTAGAGAAGGTTTACAGAAGAGTGATTCTGCTTTGAGCATATCTGAATCTGCGTCTTCCGGAAAAAAGTCTGGGTCAGAGATTACTTCTGAATCTCTGAAAAACCTTATATCCTCTATCGCACAAGAATCGAACGAGCGTGAAAAGATCACTGGCACTGATGACTCAGTGAGAAGATCATTGAATCACTCTTTGAATTTTGAGAAGGAAACCGCTGAGGAACTGAAAGCAAACGTTGTTGTTGATATGCCATCAACTTCAACTACACATCATCCAGCGTTCATCACATGGGATAAGGATCCTTTCATAAGGCTTCCTCGACCAGCCATATTAGTGGATAAAAAAATGAAATCTGCCTCTGGATCGTCAGAAGGACTTTCGATCTCAAGTGCCCATCAAAGCAGGTCTATATCTGAGGCTTCTGAAAGATTATCTACTTCAACTTCAACCGACCACCATACTAACCTTCTTTCTGGACCTTCCGGAAACGGTTTAGTATCGACAGGTTTGCAGCAAGGAAATGACGTTACCTCTGAATCCCTCAAAGGTCTAATATCATCAATTTCACAAGGGAGTAACCTTGCCAGACAGGATAAAAGTGATGGTGTTGCTTCAACGACTGTATTGCCAGTCACTGACAGTGATAGAACCGTCGATAGGGCTGATGCTCCGCTCACCACAACTCAGAAACCAGCATTCATAACATCAGATAAAAATCCTCTCATACCGGTGCATCAACCCACTGCAATGCCTTCTTCTATAGAAGAGAGCAACGCTACGCCTAGCAGTTCGATGGCATCTGCAACTTCAGTCGTTGAACAGCACAACATCTCTTCTGCATCTTCCAAAGACTCGCTAACTTCAGTCGATCATCAGCATACAATGTCAGCTGAATCCAATGCAGCTCTGGCCACTGCTGAGAATCACAGTTCTAGTGGACATCTTGTTGAATCCGAGAATTCGATAGCTGAAGGAAGCAAATCCACGCAAGAACCTTCGACAGCTCAAACAGTATCGTCTGAAGAACAAAAACTCGTTGATTCTATTCCAACGACTGCAGTACCGGTCACCACGTCAACTCAGAAGCCAGCTTTTATAACATGGGATAAAGATCCTTTCATAAAATTCACTAGGCCTACTCTAAAAACTTCAACTGAACGGTCCTCTCAAGCAATGTCAACTTCAATTTTGCAACAGATGCATGTTTCTCACGGTGACTCTGGAAATTACGCTTCTGCTGATGAGTCTAGAAGTCATTCTTCTGCCGGTGACTCTGAAAGCAGAAGTAGTCATTCCGAAGGTTCCTCATCTTCTACTGTCCTAGAAAGCAGTTCTTCTTCTGGTTCCTTGCAAGGATCCTCAGGTTCGGTTGTCCATGAAAATAAGCTCACTTCTGGATCTCGTACGCAATTCTCAAGCGCACTTGCTCACGAAAACAACGAATCCATTCAACCCCTAGCAACAACTTCGACTCCAGCTATCCCGCAAGGAACTGTTGAGGTGATCACACCTACAGCTCTTCCAAACACCGCAGTCAGCACCCAAAGCAGCATTCCACTCAGTTCGACAAGTCGTCCTCTGTTCATAACATGGGATAAAAATCCATTTATCAGACTCAAAAAACCAATCCCATCATGGAAAATACACCCAAATACGTCCGTATCACTGCTCAATTCGTTCGCGTTTGGGATTTCTGAACAGAAAGATGTTTCGACCAAAAATTTAACTTCAATCAGTGGATCAAATGTTATGAGACAATCAAGCAATAATAAAACATATGAAACTTTGCAAACAAATATGCAATCAAAGGAAAGAGAAGCCAAATTAAATCCATCGAATTCCATGAATATTTTTTCGACGTCATCGGTTTCAGCTCTCAAAACAGGTTAGGTTTTGTTGAAAGTTTCATCTGGTAGAGTGCTCGATGATATCTCATTAGGGCATTTTGAGTCAAATGATAGTAAAGAGAACTCTGAGTTTATTGAATACTGTATCAGCACAGCGTCTTCGGTAATGGCTTCCTGGCTCTTGAGTACTTCAAAAAATCATTTTCGATTTTCAATAATTGTTTCCTTCTGATTATAACGACTGCATCTCATCATAGTGACGCGAAATTTGCATGAGTGGAATTGCATGACTTTGGGATAGCATAGCTTCAAATGGTGGAATTCTCAGTAACTTATCATCACTTTCTCTCGTTGAAAATAACCGACTATAGCAGAGAAAGTAGCAGTAACATGCATGACATATCAATAATATCTCTTCATTGATCCATTATTTTAGTCTATTTCCTCAGATAACCAATACAATCCTAATTCGCTAACAATGAACGATTTTGAATGAATATCATTTTTATGTCAGCAGTGTCTTGAAATTCCGAAACAGTAATATGAAGCATAAAAAATTAAGCGCAATTCTAAGCTGATAATAATGAGAGGCTGATAGGATGATAAGTTGATAGGATCATCAAGTTATATTCAGCCAGAATATGTGATCATTTTGGTTTAGATAGTGACGGATCAGGTATGAACCATACGAGGATGGTACCGATAGTGCTAAGTTCGGAATGGCCAACAGCGTTTGCGAATCGCGAGGGCACAGCACATGCTCAAATTGCAATCGCACCTAATGCACTCTTCCTATTGAATTACGGCAATGAACATGAATCCACATCCACCGCACAACAGCCGTCGTCTAACATTGTAATCGCACCGAATCAAGTATCATCCATCGTCCAGCCTAGTCCCATGCACTCCTCTGACAACACTGACAATCAGTTGTCGTCGAATTCTGTTCAGATCACTTCGAACACTCGATCAGATTCGTCTTCGTCTCAAACCTTGTCGACGTCCTCTAATCAGATTTCGTCTTCATCGAGTAGCATCAATTCATCGCTAAGCACTTCATCTCAGCATCAGTCCGACTCCTCACATGATTTGCTATCAGCGGGCACTACTTCCAATGAAGTGCTCATGCAACTTCAAAACCAACAGCAACACGAACAACAGTCACAACAAACAAGCAATACTGATGATAGAAGCAGCAGCCAAAACAGTAATCGCATTACTGATTCGTTTCATGGCAAATTTGATTTTGAGCATAACATCGACATAACTAGTAAATCTTCCGCTAATGCTGCTGCCTCAACAGTTTTGAACAGCGGAAGTCAACAAGTCGCTTCCGTTTCAACTAAGGAAACTGATCAGGAATCGAGGCAATCAGTTGATTCGTTGAGCGGAGCAAACTCGTCATCCAGAAATGATCGAGTTGATCAGGCCAGCAGAAGTAACGATCGACTAACAATTTCATCTAGCGATCGACTTGCTGGAAACCATGTCGATGATCATGCGCTCGATATAACTGATCATTCGATGACTTCAACATCTTTTTCTGAGCATAACTTATTAGCATCGAATGCCGATAACCACTCACAACAATCCGGTTCAATGACTTCCGAATCCACTCAGCATTCTCACCAGGAAACTGTGCAATCAAACGGTTCGACGGATATCGAAGATATATCGCAAAAAACAGATCACCAACTTGTAACTGGTACGATGTATCAAACAACTGAAATGCCTACCACTAAGGAATCCATTCCACTGAGGACACCGAACGTTGCTAGTGAAGCGATAAGTACTCGTACCACTGAGGTGGTGAGTACAACAACAACGATTGCAGTTATACAAAGTAGTGTTGATTCAGCAGCAGCACAAAGCCAGCAGCAGACTGTGATTACTGCTAATAATGTCAAGGAATCGGTGATTAGTGATAACTCAATAACGTCAAATGGCCAAGCTGATGATAAAGTTGTTGGTCAAGCAACAAATACCTATGCAGAAAGTCAATCGGCCTCCACTGCTCCAGCAGTATCAAGTTCTGTTGCAGCGCAATCCAGCGTCACAAATGCTCAAGCTTTGCATTCGGCTTCTTCCACTGATACTCAGGACAAGGCTTCAACAAGCAATTCTCACGTACCGCCGTCTCTCCATGCTGCGCACATCTTCAACGCTTTTTCGTTACAACAAAAAACTGATAATAATTTGTTAGAATCTCAATCAGTGGTTCACTCGAACGAACATTTGGAATCGTTCAGTCGGTCTGAAACAGCTGCAAGTTCTAATTTGCAGCAGCAGCAGCAGCAACAGAATCTAGAGCAGTCGATGCCATCTGATATGCCCACATCTTCAACTATTGCCTCGACTTTATCAACAACTACATCAACAACCTCAACCACAACTTCATCGCCAACTACGGTAACTTCGACTACTGCCTCAACGATCATCCCAGCTCAACCGGTCAGCTCAACAGGTGGTGTGCTAAATCTCCATGAAGCACATATCTTCAACGCTCTCTCAACACAAGCAAAACCAGACACCGATAGTACCTCAGCGAAATCACTGGCAAATAGTTACCCGAGTGAGCCTTCGGTGTCGTCGTCTGGCAGGAGTGAACCGGCAGAAAGTGCACTAGGGGACCTTTATCCAGCCCACACTTTCAATGCTTTCTCATTGGAGCAGAAGTTAGCCGTAGATAGTAACAACTTAGTGAAGTCCCAAGTCTACGGTATGGATTCTAACGAGCCTTCAGCGTCCTCTTCAACAACTGCAAATGTTGAAAGCACAATGTCAAGCCATACTCAAGAGGAGTCGTCATCAGTCGCCAATACATTATTGAATGTGCAACAACCGAATCAATCACAGTCAGGTTCACATTCTTCCGATAGTGATGGCCACACAGAAGGAACAAATATAGGCTCGGAAACAGGTACACGCAATGTGACTGACTATCTTGCTTGCATATCGATCTATCACTGTCCATTTCATCTGTATTCGAAACCTCTGCTGTCTCGGGACTTACTTACACTTATGAGAATGAGACTTAATTTATGAAACTTATTCATGAGCTCTTTGACTCTGTCTGTCAAAGCACTCAGTTTTCAGCACTCCGTACTTCTTTTTCTCACGATAACATCTCCTTTATTATTAGCCTGTTATTTGTAACTTCATCAATTCCACTGGAACTCTGCAACTAGGAAAGTGATTTTCTGCACGTATCTCCTCTTTACTCACTTATGTATTTCTTCAAGAAACTAAAAACTACGGACACCGTCAGATCGTCACTACAAATTGAATCTTAATCAGCTCTTATTGGTCTATTTCTATGAACTTGAGCACACTATCACAGTACTATCCCGTCCGCAAAGTCAGTATCTTATATTTTTCAGGTTCTATTGTTCAGATCACAACTGAAGATGAGTTAACAAAGCTGAAACAAGTTAGAATTGAGCTGCCCATCGACGCACCAAGCACTCTCAGTCCAGTTCTTGGAGGTATGGGCACAGTACCCACATCTTCATCAGCTACAGTTGAGAATGCACCATTGACTAGCACAACACTACCCATTACCACTGAACCACCCCAAATCACTACAAACACAACATTACCGCCGTCTGAAACTTCACCCATCGCTCAGTATTCCACTCAAATATCACCTAGTGCACAAGAAGCCAGCACGGAAACTCCACCTGGTTCCATTGTTACGGCTGTTGAATCCCCATCTAGCACTACAAATGTGCCCAATATACCTACTACCACTAGTACTGCACCTGCATCTACCAGCACCACCACATCACCAACGTATCCCACCGCATTGCCTACTTTATCAACGCTAGTCATGAGCGCTCCTGATGAACCGTCAACCGCAGCCAGTTTACCCGCTTTACCCACCACCAATGCTGAATCTTCACTTCCTACGTCTCCTCCAAACGCGCCCGATGCATCCTCACCTTCAAAAACATTAGTGTTAACATCCTTACCAATAGCACCAGTACAACCAGTAGGAACCCAACCAGAAGTGCCTCCTAGTTTACCTGCTGTACCAGCGCCTGAAATGACTGTGCCTGCCGCAGCACCATCACCAGTACCAACTTCGTCGGGTGATAGCGAGTCGGTGGCGAGTAGTCAGCAATTCTCGTTGCGTGGTGGCGGTAGTTCGGCACAAAATGGTCTCGAATCGAATGCATTTTCTTCGTCTTCTTCACTGAACTTCGATCGAAACGCACTTATGAACAACATTAATAATGCACCAGCAGTTCCAACCCAACATCCAGATTTCAACGAACAGCAATTCAATACCAATCAAAACATTGCTGGTTTGAGCACTCAGCAGAATGCTAACTCTATGACTTCTGATACAGCTGAGAGTGAACGTATCAAGCAGAGTATAGCAAACGCTGAGAAGTCAATTGATGAATCCATTGACAGCATGATATCGCAAGTTCTTGCACAAAGTCGCCGAAATCGCCATCATCTGAGAAAGAATATGCACAATCATCGCGCTATGAATCGCGCACGATCGCGAATGCATGCTACGGGTGACACGGATGCTATCAATGGTATGGAGATCGCAGAGGAAACTGCTGAATTGAACGAGATCAACGGTGATCAGAATGATGACAGATCACAAGGTTATTTGGTGTTGTTGATTTCTGAATGATTTTCAGAGTTATGCATTTTGATCGCATTTCAGTTGCATTTTGGGAAACACTTTTCACACGAATTTCATTGTTTAGCAAGCGATTTGAGTTGATTCTATTTGATTGATAGGGTTTATTTCGCACTTTGTGTTTTATACGCATGAACAATTTCGTTTGATTTGAACCGTCACATCGTTTATGAAGCGATTTTATCACTGATTATCACTACTGTTCACTCAAAAATGACACTCATTCAGCACAATGCAATACGTACTGGTTGCATTCAGTTGGCAATTTTATATTAAAGCCTGATTATTATGGCTGAATTGAATTCACAATTTGCACGATTTGTCGATCACTTTCTTTATAAAGTCAAACTAAATGTTATTTCTGGTGAACCATTCAATCGCCACAAATATTTTTTGTTATATATCAACAGTATTATTTTGCCAATTAAATGCATCTCAATGGGGACACTCGATCTACCCCATGATCATATTATTTTATAAACTCGCAAAAATTTCAGAAACCACCAAGAAATTATCATCTCAGTTAACGTTTCAGGCACTGGAGAGTTCCAAGTAAACACTGAGCTACAGCAACAAGGTGAGGAACTACCAAAGCGAGTCGCCTCAACAATAAATCGTGGCGATGAAACTGATATTTTTGGACCACCTCAAAAAGTTTCCACCGAGGAGAAACACCGAGTTCAGTTTGCAAAGACTACGTCAGAATCACAGATCGAATACGACGATACGTGTGTTCTGGCACCGGATGTAGGACCTTGTTTGGAGTATAATATGCGCTGGTTTTACAATTCTCAGTCGGGTGTTTGCGAGCAGTTCACGTATGGTTCGTGCGGTGGTAACACGAATAATTTCATCGATAAACAAACTTGTGAAGCGAAATGCCAATCAGGTTCGTTTCATCTGACATCTGCTTTATTCAGTTATTTGCTAAGTTACTGTTATTATTCTTATATTATCATCAGTAATTAGCAATGTTTTTATCAATATTATTGCTAATATCATTACTATTTCTGTTGTCGTTATTGCGACTGTTGCTATTATTAAAATCAAATTTGACTAATTCATATTAATATTGTTGCATTTGAATTGATCTTCCATATCGTTGATAATTTGACCGTTCATTTTAAACGGCTGGAGAGTAATCGCATGCGAACACCCGTAGCAGTTTAGTTGTAGATTACTTAGCAATGCGGTTGCAATTTCAGGAAGTGAATCAATAAAGTCGCAAGTGCCAGAGCGTTGTACAAATCCAAAAGACGAAGGTTTCGGTGGTGGATACAATGTGAAATGGTACTTCAACACCAGGAATCTGAGATGTGAACAGATGGTTTACCAAGGTGAAGGTGGTAACGATAATCAGTTCTCATCGCTGGGCGATTGTCAGTCATCTTGTGTTCGTAAGTTATTTTCACTGTTATATTTTGAATTTTTAATCCGAAAGAATTCCTTACTCAAACATCCCTTATCTCTCAATCCCAATCCTTAGTCTACGTATTGTTTCACATGGTAGATCTATGAATTTCAGCCGTTCAAGGCATCGGTTTCTCACCGAAATCACATTCGTCGATGAAGTCCACTTCAACTATAACTCACTCTCGAAGCGAACATCATCAATCGCAACATCAAGCCACTTCATCCACGCTAAGGCATCGCGGCCCAAATAAAACGAAGAAACTCAACGAACAACAGCTCGCTTTCCACGGTACTTCCATTGCGCAGACAGGACCGACACACCAATCAATGTAAGCATAGCTCCGCATTTAATTAAGTCTCTTTAGTCGTAAAAAAATGAAAATTTTATTGACGATTGAAAAAATAAAAATTTCACTGCAGATGGTAAGAATTCCTCCCAAGCAAGTGTCTTCATCGATGAAAGATTGAAAATTTTCAGTTCCGCAAATATCGATGGAGTGAGCGATTCAGTTACACAAGAATCGCAATCCTCAGCTGAGGGTAATGAACAACAACAACAGGAAGTTGCTGATAACATGGATAACGCTCAATGGGAGACAATCAAAGAGGAATATAAAGCAAAACTTTTGAATCGGAAACAAGCTGTTGCCGGAGGAATTAGTGGCGAACGTGTTGGTGTTATAGCGCCATCGCCACCGATGCAAATCAACTACCAAGGTGATGGGCGAGTGAATAAAGGTAGATTGATAATAGCAATAATAATAACAATAATAGTAAGGTCAATGGTAGGATAACGAGCCGCGTGAGTTCTGTCTCGGAAAATCGCATATCTGAATGCTACAGGGACAAGCCAATGAAAAATAGTAGTAGGAATGATTTAAGTATAATATAAGTAATGGGAACCAATGACAATATCGATAGTAACAAATAATAAACTTCAGACGGAACAGACCAAGTTGAAGAACTGGGTGAAGTGCCGTCAACACAGCATTTAGACCATATTCTCTCGAGTATCGAAGCTCCACCGCAAACCTCCTCAGAGACCGATGCGTTACCATTCGCCGGAGGGAAACAACAATATCGCGTACCGGTATGCCCGAATGGCTTGAAGGCAATGCAATATTCTGATGGTAAACCAATCTTATGTTTACCGGGTAAAGACCAATGTCCAACCAGGTCATCGTGCTTCTTCAACGGAATGGACTTCTTCTGCTGTCCAAACGCTGATGATCCATATGATAAACATATTTTTGGAGGTGTGAATACTTTCATTTGAATTATTTCCATTTAAAGACTTTCATTTGCGTAACATCGAATCTCTGTACCATAAAAGAGTGACAAATAAATCTGAGTAACGCACAGTGCTTCCAGACGTTGTCAGTATAACAGAAAGAACCAATAAATGAAAATCATTTGTTGTTCAGATAAAATATTTCAATTCTTCTCCTCCTACAAATACCATTTTTTAAGGATTTGACCTTATTGTCAGATCTAAAAGTAGTGTATGTGGTTGATCAATTGGCTGATTGAAACGCAATGGTTGTTCGTGAATCGTAAGTAAACGATAAATATTAAAGGATATAACGGTGATGAAGAACGTTACGGCTATAAGAAATCCACATCGGTGCTGAACTCGCTCTCAGCAGAAGGCCGAAGACGTGCTCGTCGATCCGCTTCACCAACACCATCGTTCTCGTTGGACCTGATCAATCATCCTGTTCGCATCGATGGTTCGTTTCTTTACTTTTCTCTACTCTCCTCTATCAGGGCATCAATTTCACGAATCTCATTATGACAATTTTTTATTAATGTTTAATTCCACTTTAATTTGGTCATATTTCATCAAAATTAACCAATCCATCGGATTTACATTAATTTCGTTCAACATCATACATTCCGCTGTTATGAATGTTTATTCAATGACTATGCAATGGTTCATGGATTCTCGTGACAGTGGTGCCGAATGAATAACATCTCAGAATACTGACGTCTCTCTTATCGATATAAAATATTCAGGAAAAGCACCTCGTCAATACAGCCGTGCCGTGATCAAGACGCGACCAACCAAAATCGATCCTTGCGCTGAGCCGCAGGATAAAGGCGATTGTGACGAGGCGCATCTGAGATATTTTTATGACAAACGCGCTGACGTATGTCAGATTGTTCTACTACAGTGGTTGCAATGGTAACTCGAACAACTTCGCCACCCAGTACGAGTGTGAACAACGCTGTAGGGCCGGTATAAAGTATCAACAGCAACCAGCAGCGCCAGGAACATGCCCTGGTGGAAAGATGCCTCTCGGTGAGAATGCACCAGTGCTGTGCGGTAATCAAACCGACTCATTCGGTTGCCCAGGTGGTTATTACTGTCGTATGGGACCACCGGATGTTTGCTGCCCGAATGATGAGATAGGTAAGAGATAATGATGCTTTCTGGTATTCAGTTCATTGATCCTAAGAGTTCTTATCATCACTCTGATCAGGATTATTTTTATTTATTTCTACTGTTATTACCTGGATTGGCCAGGCTATCAAACGTTTGTAACGTTGCTAGCCGCAATGCCATTGTTTTAGCCTCAATTTACGCCAGTTACTGTTATTTTGGTTATTTTATTCATTAATCGCACTGTTATAAGTCACGAAATCCTTTCTGATAACAGTTCGCTTGTTTGCTAATGATTCGTTGTTTAGATCTCGAGAGTATTCTGCGATCCAGCAAAGAGTCGAAAAATCGCCGTTTCAAGCCAAAAATTGACACAAATCTTCAAACCATCAAAGACACTGAATCCGAGGAATCTCTCGAAGTTATTGGCAAAGGCTCGACTTCAAGTGAAGGTTCCTTCCTGTCTTTTCCAGCTTCACTTTTGCCGACTAATCGTTTTATCAGACTATTAATTATTTCTGTTATTAGATCGCTCGCCGATGTCGACTCCAGAAGCGATCTGCCCGGATGGATCAGATCCGTTGCTGGATCAAGAGACGGGTATTCCAGTGAAATGTGGTGCAGGATTTGACGGTCATTCGTTGTGTGCCATCGGATTTTATTGTTCAATCGACGCAGAACATGGTTTGTTTTGTACTGCTCACTCTGATCTGTTCACTCAGTTCAAAATTCAAAGTTTCCACAAAGAATGCACTTTGAATGTGTGAATGAATGCACTTTGAATGCACTCAACGAAATGAGCCATTTTTCACGGACTCTTGTTATACATGTAGTCTTGAAAGCAGTTGAGAAATATTGCTGAAGGGGGAGAAGATCAGTGTACCTAAATGAGCGATTGCCTGAAAACGGTTGAGAGCCACGAAATTAAATGTTTGCGTGCAATTGATCCTTCAATGAAAGATATTGCCATTGCGTTTTGCATTAAATAAATTGAGTGTCTCATTTACACCTGTAAACTTGTGGTTATTACTGTGCTGACAACGAACAATACACGAAAAGTGACATGAGCAGCACTCATGCAAGGCTTATTGATGATTTCACATATAGAATACCGTACCAGCTTAGTCTTACATCCTAGCATGTAACAAGTCATTTTATCCTTATTATTACTGTTTTAATATTAATCGTTGCTCTATAATTAAGGACGATTGTGTTGTCCGATGGGAGTGTTCGGCTCAAAAATACCGCCTCCACCAGCGCTAGCACCTTATTTGGGTATTCGAAGACCTAATCCAGGCGAGGTGATCGAGCGTGGTTCACTACCGTCAGACCCAAAACCACCACGACTCTCAACACCAAGACCAAGAGTTCAGCTACCTGGTAATCACTTTATTTTGTTTGAACCATTCCCTTTGAAGTCTTATAAATATAAAACCTGTATGTGTTCTTCAATATGAATTGCTTTATGTGGGAGCAACTTGAATCTAAAATTTTGAAAGTGTCCATACTTCCATTAGAAAACAAAAAATTCGATTAATCATAACCATATCATAAGAATAACTTCCTATGCGTGAGCTTGATGCTGACGAACCATGATAATACCAATCATTTTTGTCTGTTGTATCAAAAATCAATGACAGCAGTGATCTTTCATTACAGGCATCTAACTATTTTCAAGCGAGAATGAAATTAATGAATGAATTTTAAAAATAACTTTTCAGTTTACCTGAAATATTAATACAACAGGTGCTTATTCTTTGAATGATCGTACTGATCATAATCAACAGTCCTATGAAAACCAAATCATTTCAGGATTTAAAACTAAGTCACCTGTGTTGGCTTCAACCGAAGAACAAACCATAGAGACAAGTGAACCGGAGAAGTATGTCTACAGCACAGAAAGTAGTACTGAACAGACTGAAGCAATTACCGAAAGTGCAGAGAATGTCAGCGTTGATAACAGTGATACGGATGATAAGGACAGTGATGACAAGAATGCGGCTTCAACCGAACAACAAGCCATAGAAAACGATGACCTACAGCAGCAGAGCAGTTCTGAAGGCCCCATAGAAGGTGGTCAGTACTTGTTGTTGAGCATTTATGATATGACTGAGGTGGTGTCGTGCAGTGCGTTTGTTTTTTGGGTGTTGCTCTAATCGTTATTCTTATTGTCATGATTATTATCCCACTCGAAATTTGTAAAAAAATTTTGTTTGGGTTCAAATTGTTCCAAATTCAATAAAACAAAAATTTCAGATGATTCAGTTCCAGAGGATGTTCCATATGGAAGAATGATGCTCAAGCCAGCCAACAAAGAACAACTGAATATGGATAAAGGTTACATTCGTCACCATTGATATACGTACTAATTTATCCTATCGCTCAACCAATATTGTTGTTATCTGAATGCGGTTATCAATGTTTACTTATCAGTATATCCATTGACAGGTTATTATCAGCCAACAAACTCAGTCAAATCAACAAGCGATGAACTGAACGATGGTGGCGTTGAAATTGATATCGGTGATACTCAAGATCCTTTCGACAGTGATAAATCCGATTCTGCAAGTCCGTTCGACAGAAGTAATTGTCAGCTGAAACCGACTGAAGGTATTTTTTCATTCGTTGATGTTCATCATTGATATGTTTGGTACGGTTGTTGCTATATCAATACCATTATTATGATATTTCTACTCATCATTCATTGCTATCATTATTATTATTGTCATTATTATTATCGCAATCTCAACTTGATTCTTGTCGGAGAGTGAAGTAATCAGTGTTGTTAACAAACTTAAGGTCGGCCATGCCGTGAAGATGAGGTATCGCCAAGAACCAATCTGCAATTTTTCTACAGTCGACGAGACAATAAATGTAAATTGTATTTCTACCGAGGCTGTGGCGGTAATGCGAATCGTTTTGAAACGAAACGATTATGTGAATCTGCATGCATGGTTAGTACGGCCAATATTTACCGTGTGATTCGATAGACACGAGTTGATTGACTCAGTCAGTAAACCATCGCATTCCATATCATTAGCATGATTATGATTCGAAATGTTTTTATTGAAGGATCACTAGATGAAGTCGTTCATATAAAATCTATCATCCATTCTCTGCCTTTCACGAGTTTTCTCTGAAATAAATTCCTTCCATCCTCATCCACTCAACATTTTCACAATATCAGTTGTTCAATTCATTAACGATTAATCAATTATTTGGTTCCATACGTAGATATGGCAAATCTAAGACTGTTTTGAAATAAAGTGAGAACGTTATTTCAGGGTGCGTAGTACCATCATTGTTATGATCATCGTTATCATGTATTCGGACTCTCAAAGAATATCGTTGAACTGGTATAAACTAGCAAAGGACCTCAGCAAATCGCTAACTTAATAAAGCAATTATAATTGTGTGTTGTTTGTATTTCATTGCGATCATTCACTGATACTAAGCTGATTTGATGATACGAATTGTTAATCGTTATGCATGATGTCTGTCTGTCAAACGTGTGTTAAATGTGTTCGTTCATTGAAATGATAATATTATATTATAATAATAATAATAATAATTGACCATATAAAATTAATATTATCATGCTGACACAATCACACATTCCTGTAAAGTATGTTTTGAGCTGTTTACTTTCCTTCTGTAGTGATTATTTGATATTCGCGTGTAATATTAAAATCTTCCACTTACGTCCATTAGTTGTTATCATTGATGCACGCAATCAAACCAGTACTCATCTGAACTTTCGGCTCTTCCGTCACCTTCTAATCAGCCCCTATTGCTAAACATATATGTTGTCAGCAAAATTGCTATTTCCTAATCGCCTTCCAAGCAGTCCAGATTCCCTTGTTATCCCAATCGTCGCCATTTCTGCCACTGAATCGCCGGCGAGATGGCTTGTCAAGCTTTAGAAATTGCTCGTTGAGATCAGCCAGTATGCTATGAGGACGAACTGCGACGTATCTCGAGAATTGCTGATTGTGAATGTGAAACATGACTTGAGATGAATTCAGCTCAAGCTCAGAAATTCATTTAAGTCATATGAATGACTCAAGATTCTGTTGCGCAGCCACATTTATGTGTGTTTCGGACTCTTGATGATCAAGCTAAAGCTCATATTCGCGCAAATATCGCTACATAAAAATGGCAAGTTCAAGAGCTCGAGTCTCTTAACAGGTCGGTTGTCCGCAAGCAGTTCGAGAGTTAATTGAGTGCAGCTGACTGAATGTGCGATTCAATGGAATCATAAGAATGCTTCTATTCCTCTTGAATAACGGAAGCAATTCACACTTCGTTTGCAGTAATGATCTGTTGATTGACCGACACATAAATGCTGTGCGAAAAATTTTTGGAAATGTCGCTTCACGTTGATCACATTTAATAATCTTATTGATAATTGAAAAGCTCCTTCTAGCTGCTTGTTCCATCCCGTTCGAGCACTTAAGTGAAAATTTTCACACAAAGAACGTCGTTGATAATTCTTGAGAAAATCACAAATGTTCCCATAAAGTTCCCATGTGTGAGCATTTGTGGGAACATTTGAGGCTTATATTCGACATACGTGGGCGAATGTTCATTGCATTTCAAGTTTTAGTTTTCGTGGCTTTGACTGAACAAATGATATGTGTGGTTCCTTGAATATTGCTGCATAGAATTGCGGTCGACAAAGTAACATTTGAATGTCCTCCTTTGCAGAGGTACCTGCGCATCGTGAACACATTAAAATTGTTCCGCATTAATGGCCTCTGGTGAGTGCAGTGATTTCAGAATGATTTTCTATGGAAATCAACTTTTGATCGTCAATAATACTATTCACGATGTGATCATAAACAATAATCTGGTGTTATTGTTGAGTCGGCTTAACAAGCAGCCCGCTTAGATGGACCTCAAAACTTCCCGTCAACCATAAATCAGGTTATTTTATTTGCATTTAATGTTTGATGCGTAAAAAAATCATCATTTTACTGCTATTGTTACTGTTAAAATCATTATTTTTTACTGTTACTTGGACGTCGACTGGTTGACTTGTCAATCGCTGCGAGCGATCGGCGGATTATTTATATTACTAGAGTTATGATTATCTGTTGGATTGATATTTGGCTACGATTAATTATGCAAAATATTCATGGCAACTAGTTAATTACTTGGTTGTGTTCGGTTAGCCTATTCGCCTAGCCAGCGCGGTGGCGTAAATTGAGGCTAGAACAATGTGCACAGAAACACGAGCATTGTGGCCAGCTACATTACAAACGTTTGATAGCCTGGCCAATCCAGGTAATCCAGGTAATCCGGGTTTGATGCGTATTCAGCCGTTTCGTAACCAATAATCTCGTTAAATATGGTATATTTTCAATGTGGAATTTAATTTCTCACTTATGAATTTCTACATTGTCGCCGTCTTCGCTCGTTTAATGTGTTGAGCATTAAACGGAAACGGAAAATAAACAATTCGTTATCGCAGTTTGTCGTCGCTTGGGCAACCAAAAAACTCAGGGCGTGCATAAGTTTTACCTTTGAATGCGCTCAGTCAAATCTAGTCGATTTAATTCCGCCCATCCAGCTCACTGCTAAGCTTCGATATACTTCAGTTGAAATGTTCCAATTCATATCATCATTATGCTCACATTTAATCATTCGTCTTAAATCTTTCACTCGTACTGTCGTCATGTGTTTGTTTATATTTTCACTCCTTGAATATTACTGCATAGAACTGCGCTCGTTCTCATATCTTATCTCTGTTCAATCTATGTTATTCATAATACAATTAATATCATTGATGTTTGTTTACTTTATTCATCATCGCTGCATAATTGTATAGTCCGTTTGAGTTCGGGTTGGCTCATAGGTCGAGCCCCAACCGGTAATTGTGGTACATCGTGGGTTCGACTGTCGTTCGAGGAGGAAAGTTTTGCTTAAACCCGAAAACCCGAGTGGTATACGAATACCATTGATGTTTCGAGCCTGAGCCAGACTAGAGGACTTGGCTTGTATCTAATTATCTGTCGTTGTTAAATGATTATTCTTGTGTGTATTTGGGTATCATGTTTAATTGGTTTGCATCGATAATGATGCGTCGTCGTTCGTTGACTCTTTCTCCCTGAAAATGGCACCTCGTTCAACGTACATACATATTCGTATGTGTACATTTGTCATTGTGTTCGCGTTTGTTGTTCGATTTGATTTCGTTGAGTTTACGTGTGCTATTTCATTTATTTATTTTAATACATTGGAAATATATACACGAGTATGAATGTGCGGCGTTCGAGAACGATGATTCTCATTAGATGTTTTTGAATTATTTCGTTGATGAATTGATCGATTCAGTGTTTTGTGAGAATGTGGGTTGTGACTGTTATGATTGTCACTGAGAAAATGTTATTATTTAGTAGGGCACTTCTGAGAGGTTTCGTAAGATTTGCTTTAATTCTACGAAAACTTTTACGAATTTTAACATAGCGTAGATGCAGGATGACTCAATGTATTTGCGGGAGATTTGCGTTGGAAGGTTTACGAAATTGCCTATCTATATCTGTGTTGTAAGTCGAAAAAATGAGGATGATTATGCAATAGTTTTAGAATGAGGAACGCTTGCTTGCTCAGAGCCATTAATATTTATGATTATGTGCTGATGTAAGTGCTTTGGTGGTGCGTTACAATTCATCATTAGTTATAAGTCTTTCGACGAAGTGAAAATCTTTATTTTATTTTCGAAGTTTTCAGAAAGCTTTAGTTCATCCACTCTATCTTCAAAAGTCTTTGTTTCATCGTTTGTTTCTGAAGCAGTTCAGTCTCTTAACTGAACAGCAAAGCAATTAAAACTCTTTTGTCTTTAAATTTAAGGAAATTAATTCGGTGCGATAGATTTCTATTTTTGGGTGGGAATGTAGAAGGAGCTCGAAACAGCGATTAAGAAAAATCAGTGGAAATTTGCTTTCATTTTCACGAACGTTCCATGAACAATTGGTAAACCAAAAATTTGCATTTCAAATGAATAATCGCTGTGTTATTCATTGAAAAACTTCATTACCACTTATAACTTTTGTTGCTTTATAGATTGCTTCTCATTCATTCACTTCTATTTATATATTTATTACTTATTTTCCTTTCATATGCGGTGCCTTTGTAGGCAGAAGTTGCTTAAATTTTAAGCGGCTGCCGTGCCGAATGAAGTATGTTAGTTATTACTTGATTGAATGTTGTTTGCTTCATCCAGTTGATTTCCTCCTTCATCGTTGTGTTTAGCTCTGTCAGTCTCTAATGAGGCATTGAAGCGATTGCCGACCGATTATTCATTTAATTAATTTTTCGAGCGATTCATGATGATATAAGGTGTATTATGATGCCAAGGTGTAAAGAAGAAAATATTTATTTAGTTATTTACTCAGCTGTTATTGTACGTTTCGTACCTAAGCCTCTTCAAGCCATCACTCTAGTTATCGCTATAATCACAGTTCAATGCTCTTCTCATGCGTGTTTGGCCCGCTATTTTGCAAATATTGTCTCGCCATCTCATTTTCGGTCGACCTCGACTGACTTCTTTTTCCGATTCTAGATTGCCACTGTGTGCACCTCTTCGCCCAGTTGTTATTGTCCATTGTTGCAATTTTTCTTGCCCACTTGATTTTCCTTTCCCTTGCACATTAGACAAAGTTTGTTGTGTAGATATGTTGTGTAGTTGAACGTAGTTACGAATATAGGAAAGAAGTTTTTACACAGACAGAAGTCTTAAATATGGAATGCAAGAGTTTGCTTTCCAGTGCAAGCGAGGAAGATGGAAATTGGTTCCACACAACTGAACTATGCAGATGCCCAATTGCGACTTCCTCCATTGGAAGACATTTTTGAGTCGGCTTTCTATATTCCCTTCTTGACGTTTTTCGTTCTTTTCTACTCGATTGGTTATGCAGTTCGCACACTGGCATGGAGAGATTATTCAGGATTTAGGTGAGTGAATTAGCTCGGCATTGTATCAGCCGTTTTAATTTTCCATTAAACGCTCGTTATTCATTGATGTGCGAGACTGCAGGCAATATCGACTTCGTAATTTAACCGTATGCTTGATTCATTCCTTCATTACCGGTGTGTACACGTTATCGTTTATGTTGCTACAGCCAAAAGTAATGTTCCATGAGACGATGCATTGGTATCAGCCATGGTCCACGCTCATTCTGTTCCTTTCAATGGGTTAGTTGGGTTTTTCTGTTTTGAATATCCTCTCAAAATTATTTGTTTTGTCTTTTTTTGGTTTTAAAAATTTTCTTTTGGTTCCTTAAGAATGAATATACGATTACTTGTTTACAACTGTCAGGAAAGAATTGATTCAATTTTAACGAAACCTATCTGAGTAAGGTTTCAAAGGGAGCGTTAGCGTGAAGTTTGCTGAGCAGAAAACAGTTTGCTGAGATTGTTGAATGGCGATTGCTTTTCTCATGTGAATTGAATAATGAACTAAGAAGCATTCACTGAAAATAAGCAAATTGTTCTTACAGCGTATTTTGTGTGTGATGCAGTTGATATGCTGCAACATGAAATTTCACGATGGACCGTCGAGTTGTTGCTGCATCACATGGCGAGTATATGCGTATTTTCATGTGCTGTGCTCCCGAGAAAATTCATTCCTTACGCTTATTGGGCATTGCTAATGGAAGTGAACAGGTGAACAGTTGTTTTGTCGGTCGCTTTTTTGGTGGGATGAGGGAGGGGATCGGGATGGAATCTCACTTTTTGATCTCTAATTGGAACATGAGAATTTTTAGCGTATTTTTACATCTACGATCTTTGATGCAATTGACTGGCGTTAATATATCGAGAGTTGGTGCGTATCGTGTTGTGCGTCTACTCAATGTGGCAACGTTGGTTTTTGCATGTTGATTTCGCGTTAGAATTTGAAAGTTTCATCAACTGGTGGCAGTGTGTTTATGGATTGTTTCATGAAGACGAGAGACAACTGGAAATTGGTTAAGGGAAAAATTGATGGAATTTTAGATTTGTGGTATTTCGATTTGCCGTACAAATTTGGCAAATCAATTGGGCGTGGCAGAATCGAGGAAAAATTCATATTTTCTACACATCAGTGGCTATAACTGGTGGCATATTCTTCTTTACAACGAATGTGATTTTGTTTGTACGCATTCTCGCGTCTGATGGTTTCATTGGCGAATATGCCAAAAAGCATACAGCAATAAATAGGTTCGTTTGTTCATCCTTTACACACATTTTGAGTGTGTGAATTGATTGATTTCAGTGGAAATTTCTACTTTTCAGTTTATCCCCATTTTCTTGTTTTAAATTCAGTTTATTTCGAAAAAAATTGTGCATGAGGAATAAATATGTGCATATAAATGAACTCCATAAATTGCAACAATTTGCTGAAAGATTATGCAATCAGTCTAAAGACTCAAGCAAATGGAATTTAATTTCCCTATTTCCAAACTGAAGATGGAAGCAGTCGAAGAAATCGCACGGGAAGTCGTTCGTTCGAGTTTCCTCAGAAATGTGTGCTTTGGTGACGGTTCAGAAAAGATAATGTTGTTAAGTTTGCAGGGATATGCAAGGTTCCGTACGTATAATGCAAGACACGAAGAACAGTTAAAGTGGAGTGTTCGTTTCATGTACAAATATTTATTGTAGTGAATTCCATTTCCCATGTATTATTTTGTCCAGTGCAATACGGTTCTTAATAGTCATTCATCCGATTGAACTATTTTCTGATCTTAATGTAAATCACAACTTATATTTATCTGTTGTGTTCGTTAAGCGAAGAGCAGAAGTTTGTGAGATTTCTGCTAGAGTTTTGCTCTGATTCGTTTGATTTGCCCGGAAGATCACTCAAATATTAAGAAATGCATCCATGCTTCATTGCAGTTGATTTGCACTAAGCTTCGCTGCAAGCTTCACAGATCCTACTCACTGTCTCTAAAAAAATTCCTGAGGTACTTTGCAAATGCTGTGTGTTCAAAGGGATGATATTCATTTCCTACGTTTCAGTCCATATAACTTATGCCAAATTTATTTTATTCCTGTCACATATCATTTAAGTTTAATTTGTCATTTGTTTGCATAATGACGTTCGTTATTTTTTGAAGTGTAACCGAGAGTGATGATTGATTTTTGTTCTGCTTTGATTGCTTCATCTGTTTCTTATTTATCATAACTGCCATGTGAAATTATTTATCATATAACTTTTACGATGAGAATTTCACATTTAATAATTATATACATATGGAACGTTGTTGTTGTTTTTCGGATTTTAATCTTTGTTATTATCTCGATTGTTATCAGTCATATCGCTTTCATTGTTATAGCTGTCAGTCTGATTTCAAAGATTGTTTAATGTTGCGTTATAATTTCTGAAATTAAATAACATATCACATTCGCATGTGTATTGTTAGAATTCACTTATTTTTTGTTTCGTTTCTTAATGTGTTTTGAGGAGCCGCCTTACTTACTACATTCAGTATTATTGAAATGAGCACTATTGATGTGTCGATATGATCAAAGCGTTGTATGTAATCGTTATTGCCTTTATTGTTACCATAAATAATATTGTTACTATTATTATCATTATCATTATTGTTATCAGAATCTGACTTCCAACCGACTGTCGGATTTTCGCGACCGACTGCCGGTGGGATACCACCACTGATATTGATAGATCATTTGGTTTTGAGCAAAGACTTTATCCGTGTACCGGACGAAGGGTTTTGCTCGAATTAGAAGGGTTTGTGAATATCGGTGATGTTATGGAATGTGAGTGGCTAGGTTGTGATTTGGCTTACTTGTTTGAATTCAATACTCAGTTGACTGCTTTTACTCAGTATCTTATTGATATCTTGTTTGGTATTTCACATCTTTCATTGTTAAAGTTGTTGTCTTACCGGTTTCTACGTGTTGTGATTACTTTTTGAAATGAATGGTGATGAAGTGTATTCAGGCAAACCAATAAAACAGCAGACAATCTCTGTGTGAGTTTACCCGTTTCGATGGTTACTGCAAAGAAAAATATTCTCAGTTATCCACTGTTCTCTAACAACGAGATCCGATCACACTTTTGCGAGTGTGTTATATTCGTTTTGTGTTGGTGAAATCTCGAAAGATTTCCACTCGAAAAAAATTTTCAATAGAATATTTGCTGTAACCGTCATTAGAGCGCTTAAGTATTCAGAGTACGGTAATTAATTTGAGCTAATCACTGACAGCACATTTCCTCGATTAACGTTCTCCCAGTAATATAGGTACAAAGACGTGGAGATTTCAATAATTGAAGGTATGGAAATTCAATTACGGTATGAAGACTCTCAGAATTTCAATTATGACTCAGTTTTCAAATTGCAGCATTCGAATGCACACTTCATATGTGAAACATTGTAATGTTTGATCAATTCCAACAAATTTATATCGTAAAATAAATCTTCGCTAATGTAAACTAAAAATTCTCTTTAAGAAAATATCAGTTGTCATGGAAACTTATGTTGTTAAGGGAATGAGAGCATTTTGTGAGTTTTGATCAGTGGAATATTTTTATACCGAGTTTAGTTCACCTGTTTGGTGTGGTGTGTGGAGAAGGGAATCGCTGTTTGCCTGATGACTGATACTGAGTCATTTCTTGGAATGTTTAATTTACAGCCAAAAAAAATATTCATTCCTGAGCTCGACATCAGAAGACGACAAACTAAACGTTTCAAAAACGTTGACTTAGGATCGGTCACTGGAGAAGAGATTTGGATTGGTCAGAGAAGGAGGATTTATATGAAACTTCTCGTATGGGAACCAAATCAAGGTAATGAATCTATAGGTTGACGAATCGTCCGTTTGTACTGCTCACAAGTTATTAGTAAGAGAGCAGCTAACAATAGGATGAATTAATTCATTGCGAGAAACTACGACATCCAACATGTAAATAATGAAACAAGACAATTAATTCAGAGTATTTGCAATGCAATTCACGGCTGGGCATATTGTGGTTTTCTTCTAGGGACAGAGAATGAATAGAGTTGGTTTTTTGGAGTGATGAACAGTAAAAATTTACATTTCCGGGGAATTTCAGATACGTAATTGTGCAATTGGCCAGCGTAATATCTGGTAGCACTCGAGTATGGGTACGCGAAAGGGCAGCCGAAAAATTTAGTGGAATTTTTTACGATCCAGCGAGTGAGTGGAAATTAGTTTCATGAGAATACTCTCAGATTTATAATTGTTTCTCTCGAATAATCACAACCATATTTTACAAAAGGCTATTCATTATGAGTACCATAAATGTGTAGTCACCTTCTTCTGTAATTGTACTGAACACCTTAGAGACTGATCAACCGTAGTCTGAGCATACGAGGAAGTTTGTGAATGCGATTGAACTTTTGTTTTTGTTCTCAGTTGGTCGAAACGTTCTCTTCGAAGAAGCACGACGAATAAAGGGCAAATCGGAGCTGCCGAAACGAGTGAAGAAAATGTTCAACATTGAATAATGAGTTGATACAAGTTGATTGTCATTGTATATCCATAAATGTGTACATGAACTTATCCGTTAAGTTGCGTTCTTGCAACGGCACTGATCATTGTTGCCACTGATTCGGACGTATTTTTGTTTCCATCCTCAATCGAAAGCTTCTTCATTTAACAATGAGAATGCCGTCGTTTTGTAGTTTGTCACCTAAAGAGTTGATTTATAATTTGTTGAATAGTTACTCAATAATTGAGAATAGTTACAGATAACAATAGTGAATCATTTATTGTGCTGGTCTGTGTAGTGTAATTAATTGGCAAATATGTTGTATAGATTTGTTCATGGATTATAAGATAAATTCATTTGTGATGTGAACAGTTTTTATTTGGTTTAATGTAACGGTTCTGGAGACCAGTTGCTGTCGTGTTGAAGCACTATCGTAACGATGTTGCTTGCTCGCTCGTGTGTTTTGGTGGATTCATTATTCCTGTTAGCGATGAGAATTTCAATTAGAATCCTTTTATGTGGTCGTATTTATGAGAAGCAATATTTTTATAGTAGACACTGCGCTCATTAGTGAATCTTCAAGTTTTGAAAGTGTATTTGTGTAATCTATGAGTTGTAATCCTTCCCAAAAGAAGATGAATATGATTCAATGTTTGGAGGAATCGCGAGGAAAGGATATTCAAATTCCATTTGAATATATTCATTTGCATACTCAGCAGCAATTTTTTCCAAACACACTTTCTGTACTCCTAAATACGATCAGATATTTCCCAAGCGCAGATTCTTTTCATATCGAGAGTTTTGTTTTGTCACCGAAAGTATATGAAATGAATGTGAAAAAGTTCTCGAAAATGATTGCGTATCATTGCTGAAGGAGTTGTTTGCATTTCGAGGTAATCATCGCTGTGTTATCGGTTGACATGTCAGACGTTACAATCGAGCCAATTGAAAATGATACGAGAACGTTGGTGGCGATCGTGGTGGCCGTTTGTTGTGTGCTGATCACGTTGATTGCAATCTTCGTGAAACGAGCGTTCTCGGCTCGAGCGAACACAGTGCTCATTGTTGGACTGAATGACTCCGGAAAAACGATACTCTTCTCCAAACTCATCCGGAAAAGTGGGTTGAATTAGCGTTCATTTCGGTGCAGTTTTTGGGCAGATGTTAGAAACTTTCGCAAGATTTTTGGAAATTCAGTGGTGTTTTGTGGGAAGTCGCATTGTTTTTCGCCAAGTTCAGGTATCAAAAAGTGTTATATCAAAGTGCATTGATGGTTTCGATTCGAATCATCTGCAATAAGAATAATATTCAGTTTCATTTCAAAAAGAAATTCTTTTCAGAATCTACTCCGCTTACGTATTCATCAATAACGCCAAATATTTACGAGGATTTCCAGACAGTCAATGGTTTATCGCTAACACTGATTGATTTTCCAGGAACTGAAAAACTGAGGAAACACCTCTTTGAACATTACTTCGAGCAGGTGAGCGTTTTCATTTTTTACTTTGCGATTAAAACAGATAAAAAATGAAAATGTTCACCTGTTCGAAAAAAAGAACATTTTCATTATTCATAGAAAATTATTCTGGTTTGGTGTTTGGTATTCGCGAAGTTAACTAAGAAATTCGTAAGGTGAAAATGAGAGCAAAGAATTTTTTCTTTACTTTTCTTTCTTATGCATCATTGTGCGACAATCTAAAACTGTTTGATCGTTTCGTCGCCTCAACTTCAGTCACATCGCGCTTATCAGTTTTACCATCATTGGTAATTCGAATATCTTTCAGAAAGCATCCTCTCTGAAAGCGGTGATATTTTTGATTGATAGTGCTACGTTCAGTAAGCGATCGCGAGACGTGGCTGAATTCTTATATGATGTTTTGTTCGAGTCACCGAAACGAGTCAACACACTCGTCGCATGCAATAAGCAGGATCTGTCATTCGCCAAGAGTGCACAGGTAATATTTGGGCCGTCCGAAATAGTTGATTTGCATGGGCACTTATGATGATTGTTGCTTATTATCTTATGTGATGAGAAGTGTTTGATGTATTATGCTTTGATGAAATTCTACTTGTTCAATGTGCATATTATGTATCAATGTTTATATATTTCGTCAACTCCGATTGCAAAATGTCAAAAATTCATTTGAAGGCAATTCGGAGTGCATTAGAGCGAGAATTTGGCATGATAAATGGAACACGTGAGGCCGCATTGGACAGTACTGGGGGTGATGCGAAGAAGAGAGTTTTGACTGATACTGGTGGGTGCTTGGTGACGACTGCACGAGACATTTCGTGCAGCTGTCCTTTTGCAATAAATATTTAAAATGATTCGAAAATTTTCATCTCATTTTGTTTTTAGTTTGGTTTTGAGGATTCGTTGTAATGAAAAAGAGAGAGAATGTTTCGTAGTGCGATAAATTCTTCAATTATACGAACTGGAAATGCGATGAACCGATATAGTATTTAGACAAATCTTCGTTGAATGATCAGTATGAATGTGTTCATACTGACCATAAATGAAGATTTGTGACTAGCATGGAGTAATGATTGATGATAGAAATATCGGTGCTATGAACAATAAACAATCGCATCAATTAAAGCAAATTCCAGGAAAATCATTCCAATGGTCGGATTTGGGTGAGTCTCGTGTAGAGTTTGTAGAGTGTTCAACTGCACCGCACACTGAAAACGGTGAGAACAAGATAAATGAAGAGCAGGTGGATATATCGCAAATCAGTGAATGGATCAAAACACTTTGATTGTTTTCTTGTTTGTGGCGCGATACTAATCAATTAGTGTTTCCTCAATTATATTCTAGAAAATTTGCAAGGTTGATTGAGGAATACGAACTGGAAGTGCAGAAAGCGACATTTGTTGTTGTTTGCATTTTGTGATAGTGGTTCTTCTGTGACATATCAATATATCTTTTGCAGAATGTTTATATGTTTCAGTAATTTATTTATTGTTTATTCTACTGTCTTGTTGCGGATTTCGTTTCTGGTGTTGGAAATATATATTGAGAGAGTTTTTGTTTCATTCGAGGATTTTCGCATTCATCTGTTATTATTATTTGCTGTCTCTTTGTGATAACGTGCGATGATCGATTTGTGAGCGATTCAAGAAATGCCAAACGAAAAACGTGGCATTTTCGGTGAATCCGTGCTGTATTTTTGATAAATTCTGTTTCGTTTTCTGTATCTTAATCGTCGCTTTCATTCATCTTGCAGAGGAATTTTTTTCTGAAAACTGTGATTTGTCATGTTAGAAGTTCTGCTTTCCAAACGTCATAATTTCTTCAAATGTTTGTTTTGTTGTTTTCTGAATCACTTATTTTTTGTTCTTAAAATAAACAATGGGTGTGGTTGAATTACGTGTGTGCATCGATTTCGAATTAACTGATACGACACATCGAATAATCCGCCCGACCATTAGTTCTTTTGATGAATGCATTAGTTCGTTGTTGCTTCGAATGACAAAAAAAAATTAGCGACGAGTGTGGAGAATTCAGCAAGCAATCGAAAAAATGCAATTGTTTGGCAACAAAATCGCTATGAAAACGAAATTTTTGTGGCATTCATAAGGATCATTTGCATTGAATTCTATGAGCGTTTCTAACGGTACAATGCAAATTTGTTATGACCGTAATCTTTAAAAACAGTGAATGATCAGATATTATTATCGTCAAGCTTCTCTCCATTGTTTTCGAGCTGAACACGAGTAATTTCCGAAATTTTCATCGTTCAATAGGGAGTTGGTGTGAATATGAATCTGTTTTGGTAAATTCTATGAAAGTAGTTGGAAGAAGGAAAAATCTTGATGCGAATGACTCTCCACTCGTGCAACTGGAATGAATCAATGTAATGTGAAAAATCTGAAGTCACAATTTGAAATTTGCAATGTTCGATGAGTGCAACAGATTGAAATGACAATTGTGAAGAGGAAATGATTTGGTGTTGGGATAAAATAAGATGAAATAATCTAGTTTGCCGACAGTCTATGAGACGAGAACATTTGCAGTCAGCCGTAAAGACAAGAATTTAACAAGTACATCGTTGTCATCATATAAATAAATGCTTTACACTGTTCACAGCTGCAAGACTCACTTTGCATTCGTTTATTTGTTTATCTATTTGCAAAGTGAATGAGAAGTATTGCTATTACTGTTTAATGAGAAGTATTACGGTTTACTCTCGGTCAATAAATTCACTAATGTTTTATAAATAGCCTAAAACAATCAATCGAAAAGGATATTGATTAATATTTGGACCTGAATAAGATATCCCAAAAAAACTTTGTTGTGAATGATCTTATGGTATTGATTGCACAAAATAGAGCAATTTACTTGATAAATTTGTTTCATATCCTGTAATATGATCGTTCTGTGGTTGAGGGCATAACGGTTCGTTTTGTCATATGACGGAGATCAGTTGTGCGTATGCGTTTGACATTGGTTTGTGTTATAGTTGATATTGTGGGAGGAGTAAATTATGCATTGAGCAGAGCATAGTTAACAGAAACTGACGAGTTGTTCATTATTGATCCTCTTTTGAGCGGATAAACATGTGATATCCAACAGTTTAGCAATACCTGAACGGATAGATGATTGGACTTGGAAAGCTGAGAATCAATTGTTTCACTTGAACAGTTTTCATGGGGCTTTCACTTGTGCGATTTTGATTTCGAGTGAAATTCTCTTTTCCACTCAAATGAAAAATTTATCTGTTCCAGTCTGGTGCTGCGATGTCTCATATCCATTGAATTCTTGGTGAATTAGACTGAATCACATCATGAAATGCATCACCCCCCCTCCCGTTTAATGGTCCAATTAATGTAGATTTCTTCCTATCAGATAATTCATTTTTAAGTTCTTCAGTTTATACTGTATTGAATTTAAACACCTTGTTCATAGAATTATGTTTTATAGAAAATATATGAGGTGTTTTCCTGTTGTTGATATCGTTAATATTGCACGAAGGGATTGTCATACTCTTATATTTCCTTTTGCCTTTTTTATAGTGCATTGAGCACAGATACAATGTATAATATTAACTTGAATTTAATATATTTATTTATATTGGATAGTTTTGGTTTGGCTCGGATATATAGAATTCCGAATGATTTCGAATCATTCGACGATCAAAGAAGGATGCAATGCGTTTCCTATATAGACCAGTGAGAAACGCTCCTAGCTGACATTGATTACGGGTTTCTGAAAATTGCACAATCTCAAATGCATCGATTCCAAATGTAACGAATGAATTAAGCTCCACTCCACTAATCTATCGTCGTATACAAATTGGGATTAGATCTTACTTAAACGTGATTCTTAAAGGTGTCTGAAGGCAATTTATTATCATCATTATGATTGTGTCGCCTCACCTTCGACCCACTCTAAACAGTGTCGTTCGACTGAGTCGCATTCTTCCATGCGTCCAAAACAACAACAGCTCTCGTCAGGCGCATATGTGGTACCCAGATGCGCAATTTGAACGACAGTTTAAGGTTTGAACTGCAGTAATAACATATTGAAAGAGCAAAGAAATATATCAAAACTTGAAGATAACATGTGAACACTCGGAATGCGTATTTAATATCGTTTTACTAAACATCAATATGAATTCAATTTGTGAATGAAATTCACGTGAATCACTGAAAATAATCATTATTATTGCCGGTTTCATGATAAAATCCTCAAAATAACATATTATTGCTGCAGAAAGGCGGAACGTTGGGAACGCTGTGGATGTCACCGAACAATAAATCCACCGAGTACGATAAACAAATAGGACTGGATAAATTTGAGAAATTAATGTACTCAGCGCCTGTACAGTCCGATGATTTCTCAGGAAGGTTACGTGAAAAATCGCTGGAGAATATGATTCTCAACTTTGGACCACAACATCCGGCCGCACACGGTGTACTTCGGCTGGTGTTGAAACTGGAGGGTGAGGTAAGCGAATAACAGTGATAGTAAACAATTTTATGCAACTCAACCAAAGAGGAAAATGAATCGCATAATCTCAAAAATTTGGTTTGTTCAGTGAATGTGCGGATAAATTTGTGAATGTCTTACAAAGTGTTGATGTGAACGATGAGTAGTTGGTGTGTAAGCATCCTTAAGATAGATTTTCAAAGGTTTCGAGAGGAATGGGGATACTTACTATAATTAAACATCGAATTTGCTTCACAATTGGGTTCAGTCTTACGCGAACGCTAGATATCTGTTGAACGCTATATGAATTTAGAATCATTCACAAACATTTTATTGAGGTGTACATTTTTGTTGGTTTGTTTAGGAGAAGCCGCTTATTCAGTTCAGGTTTATTTCAGAGTTAACAGTTTTGTTTAGATACATCTTTATTTAACTAGTGAGCGAATTTTTACGAAATGAATGAGTTGGGTGAGATATTTCAGGTGATAATCAAAGCAATCCCGCATATTGGACTATTGCATCGTGGTACCGAAAAGTTAATCGAGCACAAAACCTACACGCAGGCACTGCCCTACTTCGATAGGCTAGATTATGTCTCGATGATGTGCAACGAGAGTGGCTTTGCACTCGCCATTGAGAAACTTCTCGGTATTAATCCACCTCCAAGAGCGAAATATATCCGAAGTGAGTGAGAATCATCATGAATGTGTGACATTTTGATCTGTATTTAGAGCCGATTACTGGACGTTACACTCAGTAATGATTTATTATTATTTGTGAAAGGCGAATCGATGCCCCTCTCTTAAAACATTCTTCATTCGTTGACATCCTTCCTTCCTCGCAGCTAACGATGCTTGAATCACCCAGCTTCATTGCAGATTATAACGTGGAGGTGATATTAAGGCATGTTAAATATTTGTTATTCAGTGAAAATATTATTGAATTATAGCACTGATGTATGAGCTGACTCGTTTACAAAATCACATAATGGGTATAACAACACACGCATTGGATGTGGGTGCAATGACACCGTTATTTTGGATGTTCGAAGAGCGTGAAAAGTTATTCGAGTTCACGTGAGTTCCACATATGTTTATGATCAATGATAACTGAAAATTAGAAACTATCAACATTGAGTATCAAATTTGTAGTGAACGAGCGTCAGGTGCTCGTATGCACGCGAATTATGTGCGTCCAGGTGGTGTAGCATGGGATATTCCTTTGGGTTGGCTGGACGATGTCTACGATTGGGCCACCAAGTTCCCGGAAAGAATCGACGAACTCGAGGATATGCTCACTGAAAATCGTATTTGGAAGGTTGATAACAAAATGATGATTGATTATTCACCGAATGAATTTCTTCCATTAGTGTGTGATCGTCTCTGAAAGAAAATTTGACATTATTTGCTGCGTTTGACATTGCGAAAGACTGCCGACTAGTGGTAATTGATCTTCAATTCGACTTTATAATATGATCGATGAAGAACAGAGTATATCCGTTTGATGATTTTGTTCAATCCGTTGCTGATGTTCTCTTCGTTGAGATCTTCTTTGTAGGCTCGAACAATGGATGTGGGTATTGTGTCAGCAGATGACGCGATGAATTGGGGCTTCACAGGTGTGATGCTACGAGGATCTGGTGTGAAGTGGGACGTGCGTAAGGCACAACCCTACGATGCTTATGCTGATTTAGAATTTGATGTGCCCATCGGTGTGAAGGGCGATAGCTATGATCGGTGAGTGCGTTTTATCAACTTTTGGTAATTCGATCGATCGATAGTCAGTTGATCTCACTTAATTCTGATTTTTATTTTGAATATTCAAAATTCTCAAATGATTTTATGAAAAGATGACTGTAATTAAGCACTGTAATTTTAGTTATTTGTGTCGAGTCGAAGAAATGCGTCAAAGTCTACGACTCGTTCAACAGTGTGCAAGTAAGATGCCTGCAGGTGAAACGAGAGTAGACGATCACAAGGTTGTGCCTCCGAGACGAGCCGAAATGAAGGTAAATCTTGAGTTGATACAACGGCTGATCACCCGATAAAAACATTCATAAACATTCGTAATGATATCAAATTTTATAACTTATTGCACTGATGTGTAACGTCGTTACGTTTAAGTCGAGTATGGAATCGCTCATTCATCACTTCAAATTCTTCACTGAAGGCTATCAAGTACCACCCGGTGCTACCTACGTCCCGATTGAGGCACCTAAAGGTGAATTCGGTGTATATTTGGTCGCTGATGGAACTTCGAAACCATATCGTTGCTACATCAGAGCGCCTGGGTGAGTGTAACAATCATATTGCGGAATATTGAATGTAACATTAAATATCTTAAGAAGTGTGAAGTTTTGAAATCAATAATACTATGAAGTTAAGTGAATATGAATATTACGAATGAATGAGGAAGTCGCATAATCACATATGCAAGTGCACCATAAACTTGTCTTGATAATCGCCATGTGGAAAACTATACCAATGAATATCTGAATACCAGACTACGAGAATAGTAGAAGTAGGGACGAAACTATAGGGAAGCGGAGCAGAATGACGACTGATCCATCCATGCCGCGCACCTAGCCTATTGTTGTAACGAAAAGAGATGACTGAAGCTAATTTCAGATTTGCGCATTTGGCGATGATCCACGATGTTTGCTATATGGCGTTGATAGCTGATGTTGTGGCGGTGATTGGTACGATGGATTTGGTATTCGGAGAAATTGATCGTTAAATGCTGAGCGAATCAATTCATTGGTCAATTGATCGCTGTATAAATATCATTTTCGAACGTTACAATACTGGTTTGATGTTGGTGATTGATGTACTTGTCACGGCAAGACAAACACTCATGGAGAATTGCTTCACAGCTCTGTTTTATGCGCACTTTCATTATTTGAAACGTTTCACAAGCGGATCCAATATTCACTTTCTAATGATCACTCAGCACCTATTCAGTAATTAACCTAATTGAATAAGTTTCCAAGCAAAATTCTTTGATAACACCTTATGAAGCTGATAGTTTCCGACTGTTCCCTTGCAATATCAAGTGATGCTATTAATATTGATGAAAATCTCATTAATCGTTAACACTTTTCCTTCTACCTCTCTTCCTTCTACCTACATTAAATGTCTACCTGAATGAATAGGTCATCTAAGACCATCTAACTTGTTAATTTATGTTGGTATCTCTTCGATTATACCTCACTAGGAAATGATTATTATTGTTATTTGTATAATTATTACCATCGAGATGTACACTCATACTGATGAAAATGATTTACTGATTAACAATACTGCTATTGATGAATATAATGCGTTGTTGATTACCTGTAGTTTATTTCTCATTTTTTATGCATTGCTTCATCTACTTGATTGCGCATAAGGCGTTGTATTCATTCATATTAGTTCGATAATAAATTACAAGTTGTGAATGTAACATATGGGCATATTGCAAATGAAATGCGACGATATGCCGAATGTATCACGAAAATAATATCAATTTAAAGTTCGTTTGCTTCCATGGTAACTTGTGAACAAACCGAACAGATGTTAAAACAATAGAATATTTTTTCGTGTTCCATATTCAATTTCTCACCGACCAACAACCATCCATCCATTCATCTATTTATCAGTTAACTTATATTGGAATTTTCGCTACCGTAGTCACTAGTACGCCATCAGCATCAATCAATCACAACACACACACACACGTCATACAACACTGTTGTCATACGGTCTGTCTCTATATATGATATAGAGCATATGCTTGCACCTATCTACAATTGTGTAACTGAATTAATTCCAGTGGTATAGTCGTATAATGAGTAATTTGATCAGGTTTAGACAGACACAAGAAACTAGATGCTTGAAAGATTGAACAAGCTATACGAGTGAAGCAAACCTTTTTGAGTGTTACGCTAAATGACATATAAGTGATTATTCTTAAACAAAACTGAAACATATCAACAAAGTTGAAACACATCTTCAATTATCAATCACTAGCAGTTACTAGTCTCAAAATCCTGCCTGCCTCATTCCGCAGTCCAATTGTTGAATCGTAAGCAAACCTGCTCTCGAAAAGCCAACTCAGCTGGTTAAGTGAACCGCAAATGAATTGACTCAGTTTCTACTCAAAGCCAAACCCAAAAGTGGACAATATCCCAAGTTGTAGCGCGAATAAGATTCATCATCACTTGTGGTCAAGTTAATTGCAATTCTTATCAGTATATTCACCTCACCTCAGTTGCAATATGGCGTTGAGCACCTGCCTGTTTGATGAGTTGTTAACAGAGGTTTACGTCTGATTCGATTCGATTCGAAATAAATCACTAAATCAATCAGCTTAGAACACAGGTAGCCACCAGCCTGTGAAATTAGCGATGCTGAAGAAAGATGTGTTGTAATGCTCGAAAGAACTGATCTGATTTGGCTGGCTTGAAAACAGCTGATTGGACTAACTGCTTGAGTGCAGAATTTGCCGGTCTGGTCACGATGGCTTGCTTATGTCTTTCCGGGTTTATGAATAATCTCAATGAATGGTCAATTGAGGAACGATTTGTTCACGCTCTCGTTCGATTTGCCGATTCATTCGATTCGACTGCTTCAGGGATGCTATTTGTTTTAGCCTGATTTATTTCGTGAATGAAGTAAGTAAGTCTTCAAGGTAAGCTTCCTTCTCCTTCAATCGTTGCGTCGTCCAAGTGCTTCTGTCGGTAGATGAGCAAAATGTGCACAACTGCAAAATTTACAGTTGGATGGACAATCTTGGTATGGTTTGCTCAGTAGAGTGAATGATTGGTGAGTGCTGTACAAGCAAGCATCAACTGAAACAGTTTCGATTCGCGTATTGTCAATTGACAGAACAATAACACTTACAGCAATGAATCGTCGTTACAGATTGATGAAAGATAGTAGTGATGGTACGGTGATGAACGGTGACAAGCGATTTATCAGTTTATCAATTATCAGTTATCAGTTCGTCGTTTCGCTTCATGTCAAGTGAATTCGTTCGAGTGAATGAGTAAATGAATAATGCTTGAGTGCGACCACTGACTGTCAAACGAGCTAGCATCAACAGCAATGAATCAAGTGAAATGAAGTGAACAAGAAGCATACAGCACCTAGCAGCTTATTGGATAAAGCTCAGCCTAATGAAAAGAACCACTTCCACTCGATCTCTGACAAATCGTTAGCATGCACGCCTCTACTAAAAGCAGCTTGTCATCAGCTAGTCAGTCAGTAGAAATTAGTCAATTCAAGCGCAAGCATTCCGATTCTATAGCAGTGCAAAGCAAGCAGCAAGGCAGGCGGTAAATGCATGATGCCATTACAAATAACACAGCAACGACACACAAACACAACACCTATCTTCTATGCTTAAAGAAGTCAAGGAAGGGTGTACGGTGCACTCAAAGCTGGCTGCCTGCTCTACGGATGTGCTGCATAAAGTATCTATATAAAATCGTGTCGTGTCGAGTTTCATCAAATAAACTAAACTTCGTACGATCATTTCATGATGATCATATTTGACACGCCCAAATGCGCTCCGTTGCGCACCGTGTTCCCAATCCTTAAGGAGCTGCTGCTACTACTGCTATTCTTACTAGTCGACAATCAATCCAATAAACTGTACTTGTCGCCATCCATACACAGTACAAATTTCACTCCGGCTCACTTAACATTCATTACATGACACTTCTACATATTAATGTACACTATTCAACTTCATTCATCTTTTCAAGGAGAAAAAACTATTGCATAAAGAGAAGGAATATGATCAATTCTGTGCCGTATTCCATTCTCATAAATATAAATATATGAATGCGTGATGATTCAACGAAATATTTATGACGACGACAAGTCATTGCGTGAACGGTTCATTGCCTTTATATCATTTCTATACTATAGCTAATCCTCTTATCATTTTATGTGCTAACCACTTGGTTGGTTCGTTCCAAAATAAAGATGTTATTTTTTGTGTGACGAGCTGAAATGTGAGTAGAGAACGCAATCAAAACCATAATCAGATATAATTAGATATGAAGCATGCATCGCTTGATCAGCTCAGTGAAATTAAGGCATCTGATTCAATTTGATCTAGCAACTGATCTAATTCACTTCATCACTCTACTTACCCGTCAATTTAACTACTCAACTGAGTAACTGAATAACTTTTACGTGCAATTATAACTTGACGCATATTCTTTTCTTGATTAATACTCGCAACTTCTTCTCTTATTCTACTAACTAACACCTTATCAAGCAACCCACCCAGCACCAAGCCACCTTCATATATCAGTAATTCGTTGATTAACTTCAAATCGAAATCCTTCCATTCAGCTAACACACACCTTAACAAATAATCTGATGTCATTTGTTAGTGCACTGGTCAAATGGATGGATGAATGAATGATGATTACGGTAACTAACATCTATCTATCTCTAGATCGCTCTCCACATGGCAGGCATTAGCACTACTCTGTGTGTTCATTCAAGCACAACGTATAGAGCAAAGCGTGTACCTATTTGCTGGCATCACAACGTTGCTTGATTATGCTTATGGCTGTTAGCTTGCAAACCACTCAAGTATCTATCGCCTGTAGGTTATCCGAACGACCGTCATCCTGAAGTTCGTTCTCAATTCGCTCTTGAATATAAACACTCATCTGCCCGCTCCTGTAAATGTTCTATTCCGATAACCGATTTATTCGTCTCCAAGCAACTTTCACACCCCTTCATTCAAAATCCGTCCATTTCACTTCTAAATAAGTTCAATATCTCTCTCCCATTTGATGTGAACCAACCACTGAAGAATCGCTACCATTTAATAAGCATAGCAGCACGAGGTCAAGCTCAGGCTCACAACGAGCTAGTCCAATGTGATATTCAATCTATCAAAATTTTATGTTCAAACAGAAGCAACCTTAGCAGTTTGGAAGCAAGCAGTAGGATTTATAAACAGAAGCACAAAGACGGAAATACAAATGCTCAACGCTCATTATTCCATCGTACAACGATAATTAGGAGTCATCCAGTCAAACTACAACCTACCTAATCAACTAACTATCCAATTCACTGACGAAAGAGTTGACGCGAACAATAATTCGATGAAAATCGTGTTAAAAGCACTCAACCAAAAGCACACAGACAATAGCAAATTTGTTTTGTTGCATTTATTCATTATTCTTTCGTTATTATTAGAACAGATATATACGATGCATGCATGCATGGTATGGATTGATAGATGCATGGTATGGATATAATGCTCTCAGACACAAATATAAACACGAGAATAGAATCCAATTCATTTTATTGACTTGCAACCTCATTAGCCTCGAATGCGCATTAAGTGCACATCTAAGAATGTTATACTTGTTCTGGTGAATGTCAATTTACAGGTGTCTTATCAAATAAAGTTAATCACAGTTGATAAGAGCACACCGATAGAAACAATAAACTAGATCCATTACTAGCATTTAAACGCCATATTCTATTCAGCTCATAATGTGAATGCCACAATCACTATCACCTCAGTGCTTCGCCTCATAGTCTTTGCACACCCCTCAACTATCAACTGTCTAAAGAACAACAACAAATACCGTAATCTCAATGCATAAGCACACTCACTAGAGCGATAGCAAAGTGACCACGTACATGTGTCACTAATGAGTTTAGCTTTTAACAATCTATACACAAATCTATTTACATTGACAAATCTATTTTGAGCAGAATGAAACGAACAAATATTAGAAATGATCACTTCGATCATCAAATTCTTAACGAATTTACGGATCAACTCAGAGGGTCGGATGGATCACTTACCGAAAGCAGTCATTTACATTAATTACAATGCTTGTTTCATAACAAAACTCTTCTCTTGAACTGCTGAATGCAACAGTGAACATAGCACACAGCACTCATACTGTAGCTGTTCAATTATTACCAAGTCAATTAGTAAAATATCCATACACCTACATTTATAGTGTTGAACGTATAATGAAAATATATTCATAATGTGAATGAGGTAGCAGTCAATGAGGTAGGTAGGTAGGTATTTCACGCATCACAACACAAGCTACCTAGCTGTTGCCTGTTTGCTGCTTGCCTATACTTGTTCAGGGCTATTCTCCATCAACTTCACCTCATTTGCTATTGCATTATTCCGACTTTGGCAAACATCATTCACCACTCCGTTATAAACATAATGAATTTCACAGAGAAATCTGTCTCAAGATCTTATGCTGATAGTAATACTAATAACAATATTCATCATAGAACAATAAGCGAGCACTTGATATAAATGAATATCATCTCAGAGTGCAGTAGTAATTAATTAATAAGCATGTAAATGCGCAACTTTAAATTAGCTTGTGAACAACATGACAGGGATAGATGACAGATGACAGTTCGCGAGATTGATGAGTGAATTAAAGATTCGAATCACTTGTGACAAGATATGATTCTAACAATGACTAATTGCTTTCAGGAAAATGCACGACCAGATAGTTGATGCAAAAGGAGAAAGGGACAGTTCACTTGTCTGAAATAACCAAATGAAAATTTAGTTCTGAATGCGTTCAGGCTAAGTGATCACTTATAAGGTGCATTTGCCGTCTAAATTACAGTGATAAACCAACAGAGTTCACGAGCGAAATGCAAACGAGAGAATAATAATAATTTATAACGAAACGAAAAAACCTCGACCTGTTCTCTGTATCCGTTTGACATCCGCTCCGATATGACACCATCCGGTCTCGTGCCACATACCAATCCACGTTCCACCGAACAACCCATACATCCACACTCCACATCCATCCGTCCGTTGCTTTCTCACCCCCATTTCAAATTAATTATACAAAAACATTCCGACCTGTCTCTACTTGTTCCAGTGTTTATGCGATGTCATATCACCATCCATTTCATTCCATACCATATTATAATAATACCAAATATGTTCCATCATATCTATATCCATATTTCACAATAAATTGCCAATATAATTCCAATTCCAAAAATAAGTTCGTTATTTTGGCAGCACCAACCATTTTTACGCCGGATTGCCATTTCCTGACGCAACCCTCCTCATTTATCCGGGCTTGGGACCGGCACTAGAGGCTACCAGCTCGACGCTCGGAAACTCTAGTGGCTGAGTTAATTTTCATTCCAACGGACTACTGAAACTTTCGAAATGGATTTCGCCCATTCGTTCCATAGTCTGCACATGCGTTCTCCCCCCCCCCAAAAAAAAACAAAAAACAATCGTAGCTAATAACAAAGAAGCCAGAATTTCGTACGGCTATATAAAAAAGTGGCAACAACAGCGAGTAACCTCGATGAAATAAACGAAATGTTGACCTCGAGGGAGACGGCTTTTTTTTAGAGTTGGAACCGATGAGATATCTATCTTCTTGGAACAATCGCTGCTCACGAGGTCAGCAAGCAGTGTTTAAAGCAAATTTTCACCTTCTTCATCCTCATTTTAATATGTGCATATCAACGAACATACGAAGAAAAACAATCGTTTTCACAGTGCTCAATTGAGCGTTGATAATATCTAAACGCATACGATCTTGCTGCTGCTATATGTACATATCTATCTACATTTATTCAAATGGCTTTCAATTGACAAAAAACCGCATAATATATAATCATCCCTCTCCAAAAATTCACGTATTCGCACCACCATCCACTACTGCCGAGAACAACCGACATCATCAGGGAACTATTTTATTCGGATGTCATCATATCATCCTATAACCACTAATGCCATAGCAAAGTGGCCTAAATGAACGCGAATCGCACTCTTTTATCACAACACTACACTGACACTGCCATCTCAAAGCACGAACAAACCATGAAATGATGACTATACGTTTCAGCTGGTCAATTCATCAAAGTATTACTACCAACTAATCAATAAGAGATACAGTTAAAGTTAAAGCAGTATACCAATGACAGTCGATCACTTCTATTGCTGCTCAGTAACGACTGATCTAGTGAATCAGTTGCTTGTATGTGTCATTTCGATGAAAGCACATTGAAACTAACTTAGACTCGATTCAATTCATCTTGCTTTCGATCATGCTTTTGATGATATATGATGTCAATTCATTATCTACAATGCTTGACCATTGATGTTCTTATTCACATTCGCAGTGTTTACTTTCATATGCTGCTTATCATTCAACTATAGCATTGTTTATCACATCACTGTGCTAATCATAATTGCAACTGAACAAATCAATTCTTCAATCTTTTATGAATGCAACGAATCGAATGAATAAAGAAAGAAGCACAACAAGAAGCCAACTTATAAGTTATTGTTCATTCTCTTCTATTCTCTTCTATTGCTAATGACGTTCGATTGTATTCTGCTGATTCCACGCTACACACGTTCAACGCTACAAATCTTTTATTTATTTATTCAGAATCTATTTTTTGCCATTCCTTTCCCTATCACCATTGTGCCTTCGTTCCTTTCACATGACATGCTAGCGGCTGTGAAACTACGTCATCAGTGTCTATCTTCTCAATTAGTCATCTTTCAGCTCATCTTACAATCAGCTCACGAAAACGCCCTGATCCGAACAATCATTCATTTCACACGGCCAATTTATTCATTTCATAGTCAAACGCTTCTTTTATCTTTCGTCACTATTAAAACACCCTTGCAAACAGTCTCATATTACTTGTCACTTTCGTTTCCTCTCAGTGAAAATTTTTGATGCTAAACTTCACTTAAATGCTGCAGTGAATTCATTTGCCGCACCCTTCTAACTCTCAATAACTATTCCTATTGCGCCTCAACTCAACGTCCACAAACCAACTTATTATGACTGACCAAAAACTATTGTTCGTTTGGTCAACAGAATGACATACGTCCGTTCGTCTGTCTATTCGTGCAAAGAGGAACGCTTCTGCTGACGACTATGTAAAATCTTCTTGTGTGGCTGCTGAATGACTGTGTCTAAATTGAGAAGTATTATAGTTATTTGGTGCTGTTGTTGCTGCTGCTGCTGCTGGATGCTTCTCCAAATGGCACGACTCACAGATTGACTGACTGACTCTAAATGCTAGCTACTAACAGCTAACTTATGGATAGATGAAGAGAGAGTGCATGAAGAGAGAGCAGTTCAGTGAATAGAGCGATAGATTTTTGGTGATATCGTCAGCTAAGAGCATAACGTCCACTGTGCACTTGACAACAGCAACATTGACGAATGATCACTTGAACATTGGAGCGTTCAGAAAGCTCATTCGAATTAACAACTTTTTAAAACCGGAAAACTTTTGCTTTCTTTCTTTTGTGCTGTTCGATGTGCTCCGTTCTCAAGCAGCTAGCTCACTGACTGCTTCACATCTCGTCTCGTCGTATCGCTTCTCCACTCCACTCCTCACATAAACGCATCACCCAATACATTTTAGCTCACCAGCTGGCCAGCTAAAACACACAGCACAACTAATATTCATTCTACTGGCTTATAACTAGTACAAGTATAATAGTACTATTACTGCTGCCTGCTATTACTGCCAATACCATCTTTATTTATCATTTTAAACAGTTTATCTATGTTTATTACCCGTGTTTTCATGTATATCCTGGCTGTTTTCAATTTTTTTACTGATTGTGAGCTCTTCCCTCACGTGAACATGTTGAAGTTGATCAGTTTCGTTGATTCGGATCACTTTCAATTAATTCACATTCAGAATTCAGCTCTGCTGCCAGTCTGCCGCGACTAATAAATATTTGGTGATTGCAATTCTCGTGCGTCATCATGACGAGTATAATGACGTAAAGCATAATTTCATTCGTTTACCCAATGCCACTGCGTTTGCTGTTTACTCACTCAGTTAATCTGTTATTATTATTGTACATGATTAAATGAATGAACAATCGAATAAATTCACTCAGTGTTTTGTTTTTTCTTCGGCTGCACGCTGCCATAGAATCTGTTGGCTGCATATAAGCAGTGTTCGCGTATCTATCAATCAGCCCAAGTAATTAATATTGTCTTGTTGATTCGTTAAATTGCGATAAATAAACATCTAAATCACTGACTTGATCTGATCGTTCGTCCAATATGATCTAATCTGATCCTATCTAATCTAATCTCATCACGCAATCAATCTCATTTTCTGACACAATCGATCAACTAATACTACTACTCTATGTACTATTATCGATCCCTTGCTTGCATTTTCTCTTCGTTCTCGAAATTCATCATCAATTCTCGGCATTATTCATTCATTTCCGCTTATCACTCTCAGATTCGCCCTCCAATCATCTATGCATACTAGCAACAACTAAGCAATTAACAAGTCATTCCTATGCGCTGCCCTAACATGTCTTTATGAATTAATTCTTATTAAGATCATATCGCTGTTCTGTGTCAATAGATACATACGCCTTTCAAGTGTTACCACAAAGTTTTGTAGTCATTAGAGGACAGCTTTATTGCAGTGCAGTCAATCGACATTCATATTTCTTTGCCTCCTGCTAATCACCGTCAATAATGAACGAGCACTGCCTAACGCTATCCTTTATCACTAACTGCACAATGCTAAAGGTTTGAGCAAAGTGCGTTATTGCGTCATTCAGCTGCTTCACTACTGCACGCTTTTAGCTAATATGCCTGTGGCAGAGGGACGTAGCTATGGATATGGCGATCACATACAAGAAAGGATACATCCGCTGGCTGGAATATCGATAGGCGCCGCTATGCAGTAGTCATATGAGCCCTTGAGAACTAGGCTTATGCTCGCTCAATGAGTCTAGCAAATAGTCTGTCTAGACTTTAGACCCTTCCTTCATCGATACTCCGGATCGTTTTGACTTTCTATAAATTGCTTTGAACTGATTATTATTATTATTATTGTTGTTTTTAGAACCTTCATTACCATCTTGATTATCATAAATAGTAGTAGTAGTAGTAAAAAGAGTGAATACAATGTCAAAATAATCAAAACATGGAACATAATAGGATTGCAAACAACTTAAATTATTCCCTGAACATCTAGCTGCCTATCCATCGAGCAAGCAAGCAAGCAGCTACTCAACCTTTTAAAAGCATTCCTTTGCACAATTCAAACAAACACTCTACTCAACTACTATTGTTACAATCTATCTGAACAATAAACTTCAATTTCTTATTGTCCTTCTCTAAAAAAGAAACATATTCAAGTATTTGTTTATAATTTTATATTTCGTGCCTATGTAAACTACCTTCGTTGAAATATCGAAATTCAGTTCAACACGACTACTTCAAGTGTCCGTGCATATCATTTTACAATCGAGTTATTATTTTCTAACTTGTCAAGCGTCATCTTAAACAAATCCCTTCCTACTATATAAAACATTACGTTCATTAGTATTTTTATTACCATTATTATTCTCACTCTCATACGCTGCTAACTTCGACATTACCAACTAATGCTTAGGCCAGTGGTGCCCACGTTCGGCTGTTCCTTAAACCCCATTCCATGGTCTGGCAGGTCGTCATTACCCCTCCTTCCCGCTATAATAATTTACTTTTTCCATACATAAAGTCAGAACTAATTTCCCGACCCCTCCATTTGCCCTGTGACACCCCTAAACTACCCAGAAATGGGTAATTTCTCCTTATGGGAACCCCTGGCTCATATTGCTCATTATCCTACATATTTCATATTATGTACCTACTTGCCATCTAACTCTTCGAATAACCTTTTAGACTTTCAAAGATTGCTTCCATATGATGTTTGATCAAATATTGTATATGCTTGCTTTGTGCCAAACTAATAAACGAGCGTGCAGTTGAGATCAACAGCAATAAAAATTGATAGCGACGAGTCGTACGTCATCAGCTTAGCGCTATCAGCGAATACCTTATCACCATTTACTCAGTCATTCCCTCATCCCAACACCTAGACGAGCATCGTACGCATCTAATCGCCACCGTTGATCACTGATAATATTGATCATTTCGTATTCAAATCAGATCGAATCACAAAACATGCAAACTTCTTATATGTATATAATATTCGTGCGTATTTCCATTTACGGTCACAGTTTGAAACGTAATACGTTCGTGATGTGTGTATAATGCTTTCGGATTAAAACGAATCATTTTGCTCAAATCGAATATGTGCAAAACACCACGAATTAGGAGGTGAATGTGAATCAATCGATACAATCTAGCAATCGCTCGGTAAGTATCGGTCGTTGGTTGGTGCATCCGATGAATATTTTATATGAATTAGTTGTGATCAACTGATTGATTGATTGATTGTGCTTGTGGTATGATCGGAATGCTTATGTTTTATGACTGACTGAATTAGTAAACGAACTCATTCCAATTATATTTCGTTTGTTCTCATTTGATTTCATTTTTCAATTTTTTTTCAAGCATTTTCAAGCGATTGCTCGCTGAGCATTGATTATTTCGATCGAACAATCTCTATTCACCTAACACGTCTCCTTCATGATTACCCACATAAACACTCTTCCTCTGATAAGTCATAAGTTCGCATAGAATTACTCCTCAAACGAGTCCAATCAAAACAGATTCTCAAGAAAGAGCAGCCAACATTTCAGTCAATGAATCAATCAGCTGTCGTCAGTGATTATTGAAAGTGCATTCTCCATTCACTAATTCAATCCAATTCGCGGAATATGTTCGTTAATTATAGCTTGCCACTGCACTTCATACACAACACTTGTTCTCGTTCGCAAAGCGATCAAATAACATTTTTTGCATTGTCAAAGTATTTCTTTTTACAGCAAAATGCTATTGAATGCGCACTAACTAACTATCATTATAGTACAGTATTAAATAATCCATTATTACTTTTTCACAGTGCTATAAGTGCATTATCATTCCGTCAACTTGCGTATGTCACCACTAGCAATCAACTAACTCACATCCCATCGCATCCTCCATTTAACTGACTAACCCAGCATTCATATTTCATTCATTCATGACTACACGTGTCTTTCGATCGACACGCTGAATTCAATTCGATTCAATTCAATTCAATTCGATTCGAATCCAAATCAAACTGACCTAAAATAAATCCCTCTCATCGTTGTCTGATGTGAACAATCACTAGTGCTCTTTTATCACTCTTACTATCGCACTACCAATTAACAATATTTTCTTTAACAATCGCTTACTACAATTATTATCTTTGTCACTTGTCATATATATTCATTCTACCAAATAATGCCCACCTTATCTCAAATTGTTCCATCTCAAATGCATCTATCTCATCCCAGCTAACAGCAGCCAATAGATTATTCTTCATTCATCCCTCTATGCATGCATCTAATTCGAACATGAAGTTCATATACAACGCAGGATGTGAACAAGCACAGATTTTTAGTTGAATGCGTGATATTTTATGGTAATAATGCATTATTCACAGCAATGATTTGTGGACTGACTGACTTATTTGTGTCTAAATGGCTATATTATAAGCGAGCGATGTTATAAAAATGTGATTAGATCAGTTTGAATAGCTGCTGCTGCATGCGCCATCACTATGTGGCTGCTGCTGCTGCTGTTTATTGTCAAACAACAATTATTACTGCAACCGGTTGATGATGATGATGCGTAAATGAATGCCTGCCATACGCTTGCTTATGTTCATAATCGGTAATACCGAAACGAAATCATTTCACTTCAAACTAATTTCACTTATCTTATTTCCTACTTCTTATAATAAATCTAAGCAGCGTCTCAATAAAACGTATTTCCAATCCACTCTCTTCGTTCATATTTTATATCATGCACGACAGTGTTGTCTATGTACGCGATGTAATCAATCTTACAATCGTAGCGAACATCTTTAATTTTTCTTTATTCCCTATTAAAAACACTCATTCATGCATCCTTCCTACATTCCATTCATCGTCAATTTACGTCATCGCGCAACCAAATACCAACTAACCAACCAACTCAACCTATATTTTCCTCTCTTCCAACCAGACCACCTTCTATCCGGCCCTACTCTCACCCAATTCCATTAAGTACTCTATCCTCATGTCCAACATCGCAATTACTGTTTATCTCAGTCAGTATTCATTAATCACTGCTTTCAACCAGTCTGCTAATGATTACTCGAATTAATTGTCTGATCGATCGACTAAAATGATCTTATATCTGTTGATCTGCATCCTGCCAGCTCATCCCTCAATGCAGTTAACCTCATTTCACTTGAGCTTTGGACTCTACTTCTCGTTCGAATTCCCTACGAAAAATCAATTGTAAATAGACACAATACTCCTTCGAGCCACCCCATCCGTCATTCACTCCTTATTTTGCGATCAATTACAATAATTACTGTCCAAATGCCATTTTATTTCACGTCTTCCCTCCCACCCACCTATTCTTCTTCCTTCCCAACTTCACGCTATCGCCATTTCTCCGTATGCGTTGTTGCAATCCGAACGATAACAAACATAATAAATTTGCGGCAGTTTCGTCTTTGATAGTTCGCCGTTGACTGATCGCTCCTCCAATTAATCAGCTCATTTCATTTTTCAGAATGAAACGCAAATTCCTTCTTATCACAGCAAATGTTGGATCGTTATTTGAAAAGGTAACTTCAGACATTCCACTTTCAGCTCCTCTCCTCATGATTATTAATTCAAGAATGAACGATCAAATATGCCAAACCAAGTTAATTCAAATGCATTTCAGTCATGTCGAATACATAATGGCTGGTTGACAACCTTAATTCAGGTATGTAATAGTTGCTAGAGCTTAGCAAAAACTAATGTCACACTCAATTATCATTACTGCAGGAGATAGAACGAGAAAAAGCTGACTTCGTTGCTATTCACATGCAAGAAGTTGGTGGTAAACACTATGAAGAGTGCTCAAGTCAAGTGCCACCGTTAGTGGACAAAATAGCTGATCAGATGAATCAATTAGGTTATTCGATTGGACGAGCTTATTTGGATTTGGAATACTACATACCGGATGAGTACAATGCAAGTCTTATTTAACTCCATTTCGTAGAGCTTATTGCTGATCGCATATACTAGAGCAGTACAAACCGGATATGTGTATTGCAGGCACTCGGATCGTTATTTTTTGTGCACGATAGTATATCACCTTTAGTGGAACAGTACGACTTTCGTGAAAAGAAATTCGAACGTATGAAAAATGGTTTCGAGATGATACAAAAGGATCTAGCGTTATGTACGCGACTGCGTAAAGCTAAATTCCCGAAACACTTCTGGCCAGCCATCAAGTGGGGTCGAAAAGGCTTCATACACTGTCGTTTCAGACACAACAAAACGTTAGTCGTCGATCCGATCCGATCCATCCCACCTACTCTGTCATCAATATCGAAACCCTCAAACAACTTTCATTTCAGACCAATAGATTTCCTTAACGTACATCTGTTCCACGATGAATCCAATATCGCACTTATACATGAGGTGAGCTACTTCATCATCAATTTCTTACTCTTATTATTCTGTTATAATAATGCAATTTGCAGAATCCTTCGTTGTATAGTGACAATCGAAAGCGTGCACTAAACTATGTGCTCGATGAAGCAGCCAGAGTATCGGATAATTCAGTAACGAAGCCAAATCCTTTATTTGTTTTTGGTGATCTCAACTTCAGATTGCATTCACCGTCATTTCTGAATGTATGTCATTTTATTTCATCTCAACAGCACTGTGTTAAGCAAGCAAACAACATCTTTCATAAAATATTTAAGCGTATAACAGTGGAAGCAGATCAACGACACGATTCACTCGAATCGCATAGTAATTTTGGCAATAGTGGAAATTCGTTGTTGACAGTCGAGGCAGCTGCCCAACAGCTCGGCGATACGCTGCTCACAACTCGTGACGGTGAGCAATTGCGACGCACAGTTTCAGCGATTGAATTCCGACGTTCACCTAATGGCTCAAGAACCGATCTCCCTTCCAGGTACTTACATCAGTGTCATTGCGTTCCAGTGCCGTTCATCATTAATATTCAATATTCAGTTGTGTTTTGCGTATTGAACGAAATCGATTCGATTATTTCAATCACAAGAAATTGCTCCATGAATGGCGTGGCTATTTGGAGGATGATCAAGAGGCTAAGAGCTTCCCATCGCTTTACGAACTCAACATTCAATTTCCACCAACGTAAATTCCTTTCTTCTTTTAATCTAACAAACTATCGGATCAGCACTTATCAAATGATATATTCTTCAGCTATCCATGGAGTGAAGATCCGGATGAGAGTGAGGCACTGATGAAGACTCGTGCACCGGCGTGGTGTGATCGTGTGCTCATGAATGAGAGTGCGTTCGAGATTGTGCAACGTGACCAGAAGAAACTTTACGATAGTATCGGAAAGGAGATTTGCATGGGTGACCATAAGGTCGGTTCAAAACCCACTTTACCTATTCATACCTATAAATCATTTTAAATTTCAGCCAGTCATCTTAACGTTCACCGCAGACGTCTGATTCAAGAGATTATCCTCATCGGGTCAGTACTATAAATAATAAAAACGAGCAGCCTTTCATCATTCACACGAACGCTTCAGTTATTCATCATGTTATTTATGTGTTAATTACTATTAACTCTTCAAAATGACCGACCGACTGATTCGTCTCATGTCCACTGCTCATCCGTTGAAATGTGAATGTGATATAAAAATCTCAACACCTTTTTATTATAATAGCCGTCATGTATTTATAGCCCCTTCCCTTCTAACCCTCATTACTTCTAATCGCTCTTTTCGCTACTTATATAGCACAAGGGCGAACACGCGAACACACGCGCGTGCGTAGCCTTATCGTTGGATGGGCGTACGTACCTACTGAGCTGACAGGATGTCTGGGCGCGTGCGTGCGTACCTATATAGTGCCCGTGTGCTATACAAGTGGCCACTATTCTTCCCATGAATCGAGTTCCCGTAAATCGAGAAACTTAACCAATTTGCCCAATAACAGCCCAATCATACGCAAAAACCAACGGACTAGTTACCGAACACTGTAACGTTCACTACGGTAAACCAGATCACAAAATGCTGATTATTTGTTTTGCAATTGAATTAATTCGTTGTATTATCTCATTTCTTCTTCTTATTTTGCCGCTTTTTCATTAGGTAATTGAATTTTTTAGTTGAAATTTGTTTAGAAATTACTCTCTATTATTTATATATGTATGTACAATAAATTATTATTATACTCAGTATCATTATTGTGATCTACAACAAATTAATAAAGTCATCTTTATGCACTACTAGCCTTCTATCCGAAACAAGCAACAGTTCTTTCGTATCATTCAGTGTCGGTTCCGTTATTCATTTATCATATTTATGTTAATTAGCACTAACAAACGTGCAAGCAACAACCGAATTCCTTTTTTGCTAAGCAACCATCCATCTCCATCCAAAAATAACCAACCACCTTAAACTCACCAAAAACAAGCCTGCCAGTCTCCTTCCCTCCCTCCTATCTATCTGAACAAATGCAAAAAAAGTGCTTAATAAAAACGATCGCAACTCAATTCCTCTGAAGATGACAAAACTAAAGGTCACCGGAAGCAGTAAGCGAGTACAAAACATTCCAAGTAAAGCGAATAAATCCTAATCAAGAAACCAATATCAAATTCACACAACACTCATACCGTAACAATCTCATCAAACACAGCAACACCCAGTTAACTGTCAAAACAAGTTGTTGTTATTGTCCGGAAATGACATCAGTGATTAATGCTAAACGCATGCATGCTCGATGATCTATTAAGTGCTTACTTAATTATTCATCATCGTAGTCACGACTAAATGTCTGCTGACTAAACAACAACTTGAAAACAACTCATATCTATCTGATTATGATCATTCACTGAATCATCTTTATTCCGGAAGGAAGAAAGCGCCCTCTACCAGCCAAGATCACCGGAACACACAAAAAATGCCTCAATTTGTAATAATTTCTCACCAAATGTCTTTTTCTATACTGAAAACTTTGAAAACTAAAAGAACAAAACCGAAACAGCATTGAAAATTTCCTCGAATGAATTTATTCACTCAAAAATTGCTTCCACTCGAAACATTCATAATCCTACAAATACAAATACTATATTCTACTTGCTTGCTATGCTCAATATTCAATTCATTTAACTCTAAAACAGCTAAGCAGCACATTCACTAGGTATTAATCAAAAACGAATATCAATTCAACTCATCCCTAATATGTATCAGCACGTACGTATGCATGACATTTATGTATTCATAAAATTTATTTATCAAAATTTCATGCACTTGTTATTAATTCAAATGCTTTGAATAATGCCTGCCAGCCTTTCTTTGTATGTTAATTATCATACACATGTGTGCGTGTATATGAATCGCTGCTGCTAGCTGTTCGTTCTATTTAAAATCAAACAACACCAGCTTCTTATTGTTGTTTGCATTACTCTTATATCATACAAAACACTTCCATTAAATCAGCAGCCATTACAACATATTTGCTACTTTCGGTTAATGATAAACGAATATCTTTGCAATACGACAAATCCCGCACATATTTTAGATGTATTGATAAGAGTAAGACATTCTGAATTTATTTTGTGCCTTTATTGAATAGTACAGCTCTGATCACTTGCACACAATCATAATCAGAGCATTTTAAGACTGTTCAAGCATGTGGCGGTAAGTCTTTTAATAGCCGTTTATGCTATTTCTATGAGTGTTTATTTGCAATTCACTTATGTTTATCAACACAAATACATCTATTTTCAAAACTGAGCACATAGTCATCTATTTAGTTGTTATCACTGATCTCTTGTAACTAACTCTAAGGCTTGCTTCTAATCGATCAACTAGCAATAATTTACTCTATTTATGAAATGAATGTTGTTCATATAACCATATTTCAAACGATGCTTATGAAAATAAGCATACGTTTTCTATATCCTATCCATTTCACATACGCCATGCCATCTGTTAAACGTATCTACATATTTCAACAGATTGATTATGAAATAAATTGTTATTATCGCTAGTAACAACCCTGCCTGCCTTTTCACTATCTTCTACTATTAATTACGTCTACAATATTCAAAAATACATACACACAGCACACCAAAATCACACACGAGCAGTGCACTGCATCGGAGTTGCTCATCCCTATCAAACAATTTTCAGATTAATAATAATAATAATCACCACCTATCCTAGATGTTTCTTCTATGCCATATAGCTGCTGTTGCTGCTATGTTTGAGTTTGAATGCCCAATTTCTTTACCTCATTCATTAATGCATTGTGTGATGAAAGGATAATAGATTATTCATCGTCAGTGGTTCAAGGACACCACCTCAAACATAAATAAACAAATAAATAAACAACCAATCATCTCATTCTGCCAAATTCCTTTCATCATTAAAAGTAATCAGCCATACCCAATACTAATTTCACCTATCCGCCTCCATTTAAAAAGCCATGCTATAACAACATAAGTTCTATTCTGATTGGTGCTAACCTCAATTTATAAGATACAGATCCGAGCAAGCTCATAACCATGTCATAAGCAAATTCCATCATGTTGCAATCTTTAACCAGACCCACCAAGTGTAGTTTGTGTTTATAAATGTGTGACGAGACCAATGAAGAGTCACTTAATTAAGTCTTGTCAAAATGCAAAAAGAACATATAATATTAATAAATTTGCATTGATCTACTTAAACAACGGTAGGGATAACATAATGATTACTTATTATTATGGCTGCATCATGCACTTATTCATTTCGCATTTGATTAAGCACTATCCGTAGGAATCACCTTCAAAATACATTTGAAAGTTTTCAGAATGGTTCAGTAGACGACAGGGAGACCAAGGGGTGTAGACGAACGCGACGCTGAGAGATTAGAGCCAAAATTGGTTGGGTACCGTGAAAACATCATGGTTTCCGGTCGTGCAGACACCAGCAAACCGTACAAAACACTGTTGACAGGAAATGTTTCGGCTTGAAAGATAGCTCAAATCAACGTCCTACAAAAGAGACTGTAAATGATCATGAAGACGGATAGGGGTGGAGTTTTAGTGGTTGAAAAGGAGGTGAAAGGTTTGGTCTTGTTCTGAAACACAAACTGCTTGCGCTTGCTTGCCTGCTCCTGCTGCTGCTTCACCGTTTATAAGAACTCGTTGATGTTTACTTCGTCAATTACTCACCATTCCTTCTCAAACTCCTCAATGCAACAACCACATATGAACAATGCCAGTCCCAATGATCACTTCGAATCTATTCTGCCCCTTGAACTGCTCAAAACCAAACTCCACCGTACTGTCGGTTCGGTATCCTACCTCTTTTGACGGCTATTTGTAACTATTATTATTATTATTATTATTATTATTATTATTATTATTATTATTATTATTATCGTTATTATTATTAGCACTATGAACACCTTAAACTGCTTGTTGTGATTAGCAGTGAATGACTGATATCCTAATCGAAACAGCTCAATACCAACAACTCCATAAATATCCTCCTTTCATGTCTCCTTAATGAATTCTTCTTCCATATTACAAGTTGATGTCGTCAACTGACTGATTCAAAAATTAATTCAACTGCTCTCCATTCAGAGATCGAAATTCATTCGTCATAAAAGTCAGTCATAAAAGCATGAATGACATCAGCAGGGCATGGCGACATGGCTTCATGATCGCTACATTTTATTTGCTCTCTCTTATCATATCACAGACAATAGTAATAAATATTAACAACGATGACGTCTACTCTATTGACAAATGTCAACAATTCTGTTTCTTTTCATTTTTCTACATTCTTTTATGTGCTCATCAAGAAACAATTCGTTAAACATTTCAACGTACTCTACGTGTTCACTCCTGCGAACATCTCTTTTTGCTATAATCAAGCGATCAGCGCAGTGCGCAGCAAAATAAAGCAATCACTTGATGAGTTCACACGAAACAACGGATTTGATATGATCAATGAAGTGTTCACATAGAAACAACAATTCATGATGATGTGATATCAGTAACACTCATTCTTTAACTTCAACACCCACAATAACACAAAAGCTCTGCCTTATCAATCTTTAAAATTCTCCTCAGTCAGTCACAAATCACACCAGTCAAACACTCCTCTCGACCAGTCATTGATCAGTACCACCCTCAAATCATTCCATTCTATTCCTCCTTATCAGTAAATTGTTGAATGGCTGACATTCGTAAAGCGTTCAGCAAAAAAAGAAGACAATCAACGCATTATCAATTCTATTTCACAACACATTTTTTCACCTCAATTTGCCAATGCCATCATGAGCTGTTTGTGGGCGTGAGTTCAGATCGAATCTGATCTAATTGGTGAATCATATGGGAAACAGATTCGTATCTAATTCATATTCCACTCAAGTCTTCTCATCCAGTGATTCCCCGTAATGAAACGTTCATCTACTCTCACTAAACACTCAATTCTCATCGAACACACTTCAACAAATCAGAAATGAGAAAGTACCGAAAGTATTTCAACTCCTCAGTAATCAAAACAAATTCCCCTAAAACAATACCTAACTCTCAGCTAACAGCAATAAAAACACCAGTATATACCACCATCACCTGTTTTTCTCATCAAAAAAGACGTTTTTTTGCGAGAGAATCTTATTGAATTGGACTGATCTGATCAGAGATTAGTACTTATCAGTTTCACTGATTCATTCCTTTTATGTTCACTTTTGATCTGCTGAACTCTGCTCATAAACATAATCGACTATCGTCAACTCAAATCTCTACTCTCTCTATCAATGTAGTCTCATCATACACACCCAAACACATAATCATATCAATACCATACATCCATAAAGATATTCGAAAAAACCATGAAGAATGCGAATATTTCACATTATTTTTCATTGCATGCTCTCGAGCAGTATGTGTCATCGCTTATCAGTGCATTATATAAGTGTACAACAACAATACCGACACTGCAAATAGGCATCACATCACGGCTCTCCTCTTCCATCCATTTCGCGGCTGCCTGCCTTATTTCCGGTCGTTACTCAGCTCAATCAATTCGATCCACCACTCAATCAGCCAGCTATATTTTACGTACTATTCTATTTATTTTATCTCATTTCAAACTCAACGCATTTCAAACGCACTCTAAATCATTTCCCAAATATATTTCTTATCATATCATCTTATTGTTCGCTGACGCACCATATCAAAATACCCATTCAAATTTTCTTCTTCAAAACGAATTTGATCTGCGCCATGTATAATGCTAATTTTGTGAATACTTTTCATATACTCTTCTATTGTACGTCAACGATCAATTTTTCAAGCATTTATCTATGATTCTTCTCAGCTCCTCCATCCTCCACTCCAACCTCCACAACGTTTACATACGATCATCAAGTCAAACACTCTCGAAATATTCACTTCGCACTTAATTACTTCATGCACTCATCTAACCCTTAAGCTAATCATTTCACGTCCAAATTAAAAAAATAACAACAACAAATTCTTCTAAACACCTACTATATAATTAATTATCACTATCACCTCCCAAATCATTTATATATCACAACTCGTTCAGCTATCTATACAAGTGTTAGCAAATAAATCATTACCGTAGTTTTAACAGCATGTTTATGTGATATTATAGCAGCATCGACCAATAATAAAGTGCATTCACTTCATCCATCATATCAACATTAAACGAATATCACACTCTCCCACCCATAATTCATCTCAATGTTCAGCTAACTAGCTTGCAATCGTATAATTGCTTACTACATATACATAAACAACACATACATTCACATCTGCTTACGAACCACTAATAAACTCCTATATACAGTTGCTTCTTGCCTAAGGTGCTTAAAGTTGACAATCAAACTAACCCATACTAACTACAAAAATTACCCATCCGTTTACGTCCACACAAAACTCATTGCCATTGCATTCAGCTCAAATACTTATGCATGCATATATTACGGATGTATTCATATTCACTCGTCATTAATTTGTTCAAGCCACAATTTTCACTGCCCTCTTCTCATTCTTACAATCAGTCTCAATGTGCGAAAAAATTTTCAGTGTATAATTGGATCGAAGAATCGATCGATCGAATCGAATCTATTTCGCTGATTCAAATTAGAACTGCAGCAAAAAATCTTTTTCTTCACGTGTGAAACCGCAAGCGTACCCCACTTCTCCCAGAATCCCGCAGTGCGTATATCCTTGAACATCGTCTTTCTTCTCAAATCCTTCATAACTTCATCTGGCCAACTTTCAAATAAATCCAAATTCGTGCACTCAGCACATGACCACATATATACGTCGTTCATCCTCACTCCAATCTCCGCACTTCAGTTTCTTTTTATAGCAAAATCTGAGGTGGATAACCACCTTTTCGAGTTGTAATCCATCCGCTCACAACAAAAATCAAGTGCTATCCATCACTGTTACAAATAGACACGTTCAAAGCTTGCAAATGAACGTTTAATAAACGATCGTACAAATTTTATTCGGCAATCAACATGATCACTTACTTCACTTCGTTTAATAATTTCAGTTGCGCAAATGACGGACATATTAATGATGAAACGGCTCAACTTAGATACTTTCGATGATGAACTATCACCTTTCAAAAAACGCTCTTGTAGAGCTCGCACTCAATTCAACGGTAATAATAATGATAACAATAATAATAATAATAACAGATCTATTCGTATTTGTAAGCGTTTATTGATGATATTCACAAATGTTTGTAATCCTAGAACGAAGCCATAAAGTTAAAGTGTGATGGTCATCAAAAAACGATAAAAATGAAATGAAAAGAATTTATGAAATTCATTTCAAAGTGCCTTTAAATAAACTTCCATCGTCACAACTTTATGCACTACTTAAAATCACATCCAACTTTTTACATCACTCAACATTATTATTTCGCTATGCACACTCTGTTAATTCACAACCAACAACCACTAGCTGTGTGTTAAATCCTTATTTATGAATTCAACAAATCAACACCTTAAACTATCCACCCCCTCCCGCTAATTAATTTAATCACGTCTTTAACTTTGCTCCGTACCCATTCCCTCGGCACCATCCACATCGATATAAGATATGTTCAAATCAGCTATCGTATAAAAATGTCCTATTACCTCAAATCTTCATCCACATAACCAACTGCTTGTAATTAACACTACTGCCTACACCCCTCACCATAATGCTTATTCCCTTAACCAAGCTCTGTGATGAAGCTAATGATCTAATCGAGACATAATGCTAACAAAAACTTGTTGCTAATCTACTCAAAGGCTTACATCCACAATAAATCATGCTTCCCTCATCCTTCACCTAATAAGAGTATCTATCATCAAAAGCAATAAGCAATTCTGCTCCCCAACAACCACTCAGTCTTATTCTCGCTCATTTTTATATCCCAATATTGTTCTCAACTTACACCACCTATTGCCTAATACAACCAATAAAGCTTTCATCTTCGTTCCACTTCTAATATCTCACTCCACTCCTAATAGCACAACCTCCCAGTCCAGTCAAAAATCTGCACCGTCATAAACTTTTTTCCGCTAAATTTCATCAATGTCATCAATCAATGCAATCATTTTTTCAACGAACTCTTCACTCGTAATATACCCAATTTTTTTCTCCATCTCATTTGACTAAGGTCACCCACCATTCAACACCTCATCCTCGCATCTCATTACAAATCATATATCATGCTACATATGGTTTTGTGTTTTTAAGTTCTACTGCAACTCGCTTCAATGATCACTGCTTTGAAACGTATCGAGTTTTTTCCTTTCCAAATTGCTATCGCCAAAAATTGCTCTGCTGCAATGCACACCGGAAACGCTCATGGTCACATCTCATATTCATTCATCCATCCATTTAATTATTCACATATTCATTCTGTATTTCTTATCATCCTATATTTGCTTATGAACGCCTCAACATGATTACTTGTCATTACCTGCGACAATGCGCGAATTAAACGCCAACCAACAACATGCTACTAATTCTGAAAGGGTGCCGCTGTAAAATAATCTCTAAAAAGGACCGAAACTCTCCAACAAACGAATAGTTTTTTTGTGATCAAAGGTAAGCACCAAGGGACGAGGTGGGAGGAAGGAATGAAACTAAAACGGAATGGGATCGGTCGGATCGGATCAATGGATCGCTGCTTGGCTATATCAAGGTTATTGTTTGTAATCAACGGTGAGCCAACCGTATTCGCTCTTGTTATATCTACATTCTGGGATATGCCTCTTCTCGGTTAGCTGCTCGCAGATTCGATTCAAAGAAGAATCGAATAATTATTGAAGTATATATGAGTATGCATGCCATTTACAATGCCTTCTATTGTGTATCGTATTATGGCGGTTCGCGTTATTACAGATCAACTATTAATGACATTTGAGCAGCATACCTTCTTTCTATTGTCGTTGGTTGTTATTATTATTATTGCTGCTGTTATAGTTGTTTGATGATTATTGCTACTATTACAAGTCCAGGATTATTATGATAATACAATAGTATATGAGAATGTGACCTGCAATGACCTTTATTCCACTCCTTATGTCTGTTTATCGTTCATTCGTCAACCAATCATCATGTCTTAGCACCTCACCTCAATTCATCCAAATATCTTCCTCTCTTCCCCTATTTCACTCGTTCCTTCCCGTCCACCATCCACTGGACTAACCCCGCTACGACTCTCTTTAACCTCGACTTACCACTCTCTATCCTTCTACCCATCCATTCAACCAGCCTACAATTACCACTACTAATTACTGGCCTCGGCGTAATAATTCTACTGCCCCTTCCTCATTTATGATACTTGCTCACGATCACCTGTTTATCCAGACTGTGTTTTTGTTAATGCTTCCTCTTTTTCCTTACTGCCTTCCAATTCTCAACTTCTTCCAAATCAATAAACCATAACAAAATTCACGTCTATCGCCCCACTGATCAAAAAAACAAGCATCACTAACTGTTAAATGACCAACATCTATCAACGCCCACAGTTATTTATGACTAATAAAAGCACAACCCTTCGGGCGGATCGTAAATGAGCATTCATATTTTAATGCTTCATTTTATGATTCTGTAAGCAATCGCCAAGATTATCACTTTCAAAAAACAGCCAAACAGCTAAACAGATCGTCATTCAAAAGTTTTTCGATCCAGTCTCGAATCTATCCATCCACCTTGTTGCTCTATCCATCTCACCATTCAGCTAAGCAACACCTCAACAACGCCTTCCTAAAATCCTCCTTTCATCTAATCCTGTCTTCTTGCAAAGTCCCTAAAGCGGCCATATCGTCTACAAATGATGACTGCAAGTTTCGCTTCATTAATGAGCAAATATCTCTCATCCAATCTCCTTTCTATTATAACATTATCAGTATTCGAATCAAATGACGAATATAATCATAAACGCTACAAAATGCTGTTTGACATTGGTTCAAAAGTTTCGCATGAATTATTTCGATGAATGCTTTGTACGTGCATAGATTACTGTACGTAGATTGCGTGTTTTTTGTTTGTTTGTTTGTTTCATTCTTTATTCTTTGTGTAATCGTTGTTCGTGCGTGCTATGGCAGCCGTAGAAGCTGGCTGCCATAGAAGACCGCACAAATAAACATCAACGAATTAGTAGTTATCATTAGAATGTTGAATAAGACGAAAAAATATTCACACTAGTAGCCACTGCTTGCAGTCAACAAAGTACCATGGCCAATTTCCAGTTTGAAAAATGAGATAAGCCGCAGGCCAGAGTTCAGCTAGCTAGCTCAACTCACTTCCGATCATACCAAACCATCACTACTTATTAACCTTCCTGGGAATATTAATCAGTCCATTAGTATTCGTTGTGTACACACATACCTACCTACCTCATTTGCTGTGCATTTTGTTTCATGCTTCTTGCTGAATAATCCTCTGTTTAATCAGTGTGTTGTTCTAAGAACGTTACGTGCTCTATTTGCTATCATCATACCGCATTGTATTGTGCTTCGAATCAACTTACAAGCTTGGACACTAGCAAAAGAAACTGTTGTGTTCATTTTGAGGTGAAAGTGATCAGCAACAGTAACAGATCTATAATAACAATGATTTGAGTAAAAATGCGTAAAAATTTCAGACTTTGACTATTATCCACAGCCATTTGACACGACCGATAATAATATCGGCAATAAGGATCCATCATTGTTATTCAATAGTCAAACTACACCATCCGGTCCTACTTTTACCAGCACCACAGCTACAACCCCAGCTCTGACACCTGGCACAAGAAGCAAATTCACTGATATCCTCAAAAACAGGTTTGTTTCCTGAATTATCTGTTCGCTTGGAATCATCACTTATAGCAGCAATATTAATCCAGAAAACTAATGATAATATGATCGATATTTCAATTTGTTCGTCAGTTCGTCTAAAAACTAACAGCTAAAAACTGACTGCTTGCAATTCGGAGAGCCACATTCATTAATTCAACTAAACACTTCTTTAACAACAACAAAAAATAACGAATCCCTTATTGACCATATGTTCTCAAACCATACCGCTCAATGATGAATGAATCTGTATTAGTATTCTGATGTCGACTAGTAATCATTTCTTTTACTCTCACTTATCAATCAAAAACTATTGTTCAAATCACTTGGCATTACTTCGCCATTCTACGTACACATTTACCGTACTCTCTCAAAGATTCCACTTCACCAAATTTCTATTCATAGCCTCATTAAATGTGAAACTAAGTCTTATTTACAGTCATTTTACGAGAAGAAACCTTAGATAAGTTCAAACCGATTGCCTCATAAAACAAATCAAAACTCTCACATCAATGAATAAGAGAATTTTTTCGATTGCAGTTTCTCAAAATTTGAAACAGTACGTCAAGAGAATCATATTCCATCAAATCCAGTGTATTGGTCAGTTGCCCAGACAAATTCGTGGCTTGAATGGGCCAGAAGAGAGTTCAATGTTTTGGATAATTGCAAACAGGTAATAAATATACCTTTTCAAGACGTCACCATACTCATGAGAACAGTACAGTTCTGCTGATTGCGACATATCCAAAAGTTTTCCAATTCTACGCTCAAATTTCAGCTTCGATTAAAAGGTGTCGACTTGTGCGCATTGAACGAAGATCAATTTTTGGCATTGGCGCCGCCGTATACTGGAGAAATATTTTGGGAGCATTTGAAAATGCTTCGAAAAGATTTCAGCTACTCATGGCAATATTCACCCGTCTCAACTGGTGACTCAGCATGCTCGCTCAGTGCATACGTACCAACAAAAGCACCGCATCTTAACAAATCTTTCTTATTCGGTTCGTTGTCACCACTCACTCCTTTCCACTAAACATCATAAATAAATAATCAAAAGCTTTTCTAACATCCACCATCCAATTCAGCTCAACGAATATGCCTTTTCGAACAATTTCAAATCTTAGTTTGCCTCATCATAATCTAACACATTCACCAACAAACATAAACACTTGCAATTCCACTCACATCCAATGCACTAAACACACTCAAATGCCAACCATCTCATTGGTTGTCCGTTCCATACTACAGTATCAAACCGAACCGCACATCACTCATCATCACTTCTTTTCATTGCTTTAAATCCACAACCTAAACAACAACTTCAACTATAGCCTCCTCTTATATTCTCAACCTAAAGAATATCCCAAGATGAACATTCAATACGATATTCAAATTTGAAATCATTTCCCAACTAATATCCAATATCCATCTATTTACCAACTAATCCATCAATTCAATAGAACTTGATTTATTCTGCTAAAATAATTATTCAATCACTTTTAGATTCTAGTAATTAGACTGTCATTAATTGTAACCGATCACTGCTTCACTCTCAATTTATTCCATTTATAAATCATAAGATTTATTCATTTCACTCACTCTCAATCACCTATTCATTATCAATTTATTTACTTTTTTCATGCACACATTGCTCATTATATTATGCATATAATATGGAACATGAATGCCACAATTCCAATTTTTTCATTACTACATAACTGAAATGACCTTGCATGCGAACAATTATTGAGCTTAATTATCGATTTCACTCCATTATTAATTGCCTCATCTCTTCCCTCTTCGAAGACGTATCTCCATTAAACTGAACGTTCAGCACTTAAGTGTCTGAACGATACATGTGAATATGATCAGAATAAAACCAAACGTCTGTCTAACTAATTGCAAGACAAAATGTTTTAAGGCTATGACTCGATACCGTGCTCGGATCGGCACTGTGATTTCCAAGACGTTCCATCGCCTAGTGGCAGCAGTAATACTCTCGCTACTGGTGATAACATCTACGACGTTTGTTGTCAGAACACACATCAGTTCTATCCTTCGTTAACTTCTTCAGGAGGTGCGTTTCTTAAAGTTATAGATTCGTTGAATCGCTTAATTGATTCATTCGTTGAATTACTCAATTCGGTCACTTTTCATTTGCAGAGATCAAATCATCTTCATCGCTCACGACTGCTGGCACAGTGGACAACATCAGCCCGAGCTGTGGCACTGCTGCCTCACTTAGTCGTCTTCAAGCACCTTGCTCTTCTTCGTCCCCTCCAGCTCGTATACCATCTTCTTCGTGCGCATCACCTCCCACCCCCTCAACTTCAATTCTGCTCGCTCCTTCTAGCACCACTTCAATCCCCTCAGCTATACCGACTATCTACCATCATAGTCATCAGTTTGTTGGATCTTCCAATTATCTGAATGCTGCTCGAGCGTCAACTCGCCTTACTCCCTCCAGTTTCGGTTCCACTACATCCATCGGTCCATGCTTAGTGCCCGAGCAGTGGACGAGTGCAGCTGCGGGAATGTGCTGTGCGAGTAGTTGTCATGCTAGTAACTACGTCTCCTCGTCCACTGTCTACGCTCATCACTCGCCTTCACAGTGCGCCTCTTCTCCAGCCTACATACGACATCAGATTCCTTTGCCATCCTCCACGCTATCAGCACTCACTCAGTCGCAAGCCGCTCAGAGCTCTTTACTCGTCACCGCGTCCTCATCCACTGCCGGCTGCTACAGTGCTGCACTGGCACAACCAATACATCCTGCCAATCATATCACTCAATCTGTATCGCCTTCATCCAGTTCCGAGACTGAACTCGAATTCACCCATCCCACACATCCAGCACTTACTCTGCCAGGCTTAACCGGTAAGCACACTTCATTATTTCACTTCTATCTCTCCTCTTCATAACCGTGACGTGACGTGCGGTGCATTCTCAATTTTCAGGTCCAATTCAATTGTGGCAATTTTTGCTGGAATTACTGATGACTGAGTCGGCAAAATCGTGCATTGCTTGGACTGGAGATGGATGGGAGTTCAAGTTGAACGATCCTGATGAAGTGGCCAGAAAATGGGGCCAACGTAAGAACAAACCAAAGGTATTCTTTGCCACATCCGTTTGATTCGTCTCAGACTGCTCAATGAACATGATTCCGCATTCAGCACCTCCATTCTTTTCAGATGAATTACGAGAAGTTATCACGGGGTCTTCGATACTATTACGATAAGAATATTATCCACAAAACACCCGGCAAACGTTACGTCTATCGCTTCGTTTGTGATTTAACATCACTGTTGCAAATGTCCGCCGAACAGGTGCATATGAAAATGCAGGTGAAGAAGGAACTCGACTAGGAGTTCACTGCAAGTCGAATTCAATCAACAGCAACACCTCGTTCGATTGCTTACTTGCCCAAACGCATCAAACAGCGATTCAACAAAATCGATCCCAACTCGATTCTATTACATCGCAAACAAAAACATTCTCTTGCAGTCCAATGATCGAGAGTCCAACCAAAAAACACTTCAATCAATCCAATAAGTAATCAACGAATGAGGATATGCATTCATTTCTGATGTTTTATCAAAACAAATCACACTATTCTTGCAGTTATCAATGCCCCATTATCCACTCGCCTTAACTATACCATCAACATGATTTTGTTTTTGTATTTATATATACGTATGTATTGTATTATATAATACTTTAGACAATATGATATGAAATATATTAATGCAACCTTGCCTTTATACTTCTGTAATGCTCAGTTGAAGTTTCATTTGCAATGAATATAAAATCTTTTATCATATTCCATGTTCTCTTATAATAACTAAAAGACATTGTTTGTTTGTACGTGCCTCGTCTGATCTCTTGACCAAGAAGCATGATGCATATTCTTGCCAAATGTTATTTTGTTTATTATTGTATGTGTTAATTAATTTAAAATTCCCCATCCCACTACTATTTAAAACTGTCATATTCAAGTCCTATTCCATTCCGTTGAAAAATTGTAATAATGAAACTGGTAATAATTACAATAAAAACAATAAGTCCATAAACAATATAAGCTTTACATAATTATTTCCATTTTCAGTTCCTTATCAGTCGTCTTCTAGTTGTGTTCCTTCCATAGTGCATTTAATAATGCCACTACTACTATTACTACTACTACTACAATATTTGCTTTAATCAACTGCTCCACTGATTCATTTCTTATAATATGGGTGTTTCATGTTAAATATTGCTCGCTTTATTAAGTCGTACTGAATTTCTTTCATAACACAACTAAAATAAATGAATAAATTACCTACCATCACTCAATTGCATACAATAATCCAATCCGTTCTATAATAATCAATTCAATCCGTTTACTCAATCGCCCAAAATCATAACTCGCTCAATTCTCAACAAAATCCTCACTCCCAACATTCAAACGATCAAAATCCAAGCAATGATACCAGATAAGTCAAAAGTGTTGCCTAAGGTTTCTCAGTGGATTAAGCTGAAGTGCTGATGTGTCGTTCAGAAGACGTGCATGCACCTATCTATTTTTTATGCATGTGCTCGCTAGAGTTTCATGACTATAATCACTATTTCTACTGTACTGAGTTTTTCCTAACTAACACAATCGTTCTCAGTCAAATATAACTGCCGTAGAAATTATTTCAGTTGGCCTCTGTTTGCATCATTACTACTGACAACTAATTTTATAATTACTGCTTCATTCGAGTGTTGTTTACATTGTATTGTATTTCAGTGTTGTTCTGCAATAATGTCAAATGATGGAAATGAACAAGAGAATCAATGTTGCGCGCTTATTTCTTCAAAATAGCGAAAACGCCGATTTAATTTCATTAAATTGTCGAAGATTTATTTCAGTTTTGTATTTTTAGAGATATTTCGGAATTATTATTCGGAAAAATCGGATCAGTTCATTCAATACACATGAAAATGTTTGTTTTTGGGTTTTTCGTTAATGAAAGAGGGCTGCCGCCCAAACTCTTTTTCTGATCCGAAGTTAATTTTGAAAGATTTTTGTGAGCGCGCAAGACTGGAAAGGAGACAACGAATTTGAGGAAACAGGAGAATTTTTAAGAATAAAGAATAAGAATGAAGAATAAATAATGAGGCAACTCTGAGAAGATTTCTTGAAAGAAATAATAGAAATTAAACACATTTGAAATAATCAGTCCAATTATTGGGTTGGTGCATAAGTTCGTGCGCTTTTCTTCAAATTGAATCATTCCAGCAAAAGTCCACTTTTCCGGAGGAGTTTTATACACCAATCGATAGCAGATTTTCTGTTCTTCGCAACTGTGCTAGACGATCCACTGCAGTTTTGTTTCGTCCGGATCTTCAACATGATGAAATGAAGTGTCATGTGGACAAAAAAACGCATTGTCGACAAGTGCTACTTTGTGCATTCAATCAGGGCTGAACAGTCGTTTGTGACATTTGTGCCGTATACGGAGATGATGCAATGCTGATAAGAACAGCCCAGAAATGGTTTGCGAGAGTCACGAAGGGCGACTTCGACGTGGAGAGCGGGCGACGTTCTGGTCGTATGTTGGATCTCGACGAGGGGCGTCTGAATGTTCTCATCCGTCTGAATCCGCCTAAGACTGCTTCAGAACGACGAAGCAGTCAACGCTGCACTGTACAGCGAGCAACTGAATCGGCTCAACCGGGTTATTCAGGACAAACGGTCCGATATCGTGAAGAAGGTTATCTTGTAGCATGACAACGCGCTCCCCACACAGCAAAACTGGCCAGAAAAACGATTGGGGAGCTTGGATGGGAAATTCTGCCTTATCCACCTTATTCGCCAGACCTCGCTCCATCTGACTACCACCTCTTTCGCTCCCTCTCGAAAAGTCTCAGCGTTGTAGCCTTCGACAACGACCATGCCCTCAAAGCGTGGCCAGATGACTTCTTCGCCTCGAAGGCAGCGGAATTATATCGTCGTGGAATCGTCAACCTGGTGAAACGATGGCATGAAGTCGTGGAACTCGAAGGAGAATACATCGTCGATTGACTGCTTAGCTTCTGTGGTTTAAAAACGAAATTTCAGAAAACATAGATAAAGCGTTCCAACTTATGCACCAACTCAATACTTAATTTTCTGAAAATTCCAATTCCCTGAAAACCAGAAACACAGCCAGAATTATAACCTGAAATAATGCAAAGAAAGAAAATAAAATATAAAATAAAAAACGCGATACATCCAATACAAATATACAATATACAACACACACTAATCAAATGCATCCTAGGCAGCGCAGGGTGGGACAACCTAGACCTACATCTCACCTAACACACCCCAAACCCCCCCTGGCTCCAGAGATCCACGGGTTCCGATCTCCGCTTCACTCCTTCGCCCTAATTATAGCGCGCAAACACACACAAATAAATACAAAAAGCCATCCCAGACGGGGCTGCGACGCGCTCTTCCCCGTTTGACCTGGGATGGCGCACAATAAACGAACAATAAAAAATAAAAGAAAAGAAAATATTGAAAACCGGTCATCTTTTTTGAGTAATTTGTAACTTCTAAATTTTTTCCAAAACATTTAATTTATTTTTTGAATTATTGTTTTATTAATCATTAATTTTATTAATTATAATTGATATTATTATTTGTTTTTTTCGTATTTTCAATTCACCGAAAATTATCAAAAAACAATGATGACCGTATAATAAAAATAATAAAACGAGCCATCCATTGCGCCGCTCCAGTGTGGACCGACGTCGCTCGATTTGATCCATACCAAAGCTAAACCTAACCCAGGCCAGGGACATCTAACCGACTCAGTCGTTTCGAGGCAGTGACAAACGGCACTGCCCCGGCTTCACCAACGGGCCGAAACCCGTTGGATCCACCACCGTGAGTGGCGGAATTCTCATGCCCCCATCAGTTCTGTATAAATATACATAACTATAAGTATAAATACTTATAGCTATACATACTTATACAGGGTCACCCTTCATTTTTTGGCTCACAATCCTAGTCGGAAAATTTCTTTCACATTTTCGCTCATTAAATTCAACAAATTAAAGAGAATGAAAAAAGAATTAAATCATTACAACATAATACCATAGAATTTTGATACATTGATAAATTTGATTTATGTACTAAAAATGCAATATATAAGTAACTAAATTTAATCAACTTGTATTTTCTTAACTTTTTTTGTGTTTCATTTTATTTTTTATTTTATTTTCTTTAATTTTCATTTTTCATTTTTATTTTTCAAATTTGCAAAAGCTGAAAACGATGATTAAATACATTTAATAACATTAAAAAATTTGAAAACCTAATCAAAATTCACAAAGGTGACCACTAACACCCTAAAAACAATTTCAAAATGTACTTGGAATCCAGGGGTCCTGATGGTCCACACTCTGGATTCTTCTTCTTTTGCTTCAGCGCGATCTTTTGAGGAGACTGGCGCCACCCAAGCCTCCAACCCTCCCTATTTTTCCGGGCTTGGGACCGGCACCGGTCCATCAGCGAGCCAACCTGTTTGGCCCGTAAACTTGTAAATTCAGTTTACGTAGCGGGGCTTCGCAGGACAGCCCGCCTCAAGACCGAGTGGCTAGGTTAGAATTTCAGAAACTTTGAAGCGCTTCGAATGTACACCCCGAAACAACCATAATAATATTTGCATATCAATCGCACAACATTGTCACAACCATCAAACATGAAACAATCATTGAAGAATCATTCGTGAAGACGAATTGATGAATGAACAAATATCGTTGAAAAAAAGAGAGGCGAACGATTATATTAATGACAAGTTGCCCTCAAGACAAATTTTATAAGTGAAACGATGCGAGTAGATAAACAACGATAGATAACTGAAGAGAAGAGAATCGCACGACGAAAGAAAGAAAAATACATTGGATGTGTTTGTCTTCACGATAGGATAAGGAGATTTCTCTCTCTCCTATATAATATCTACCGTAACCGAAGTACTTTTTAATAATTAAATTTAAAAAATTAATTAAAACAGTTCAAATCCCCCGCCCCATACGATATACACAACGAAAATGAGCGCGAAGATTGCCCGGGGCTTTATCCCACGCTACAGTATACCTCACAATTGCTATAAGCAGCTAACTGTCATAAGCAGTTAGCTGCTTATAGCGATCATCAGGCATACTGTGTAATGTGGGCGGGACAATCAATCGCAGCGTGCTTGTGGGCGGGGCAGCTCGCCACACAGCCAATTGCCAAAATCACTTGCAATTATTAATACCATTAATTATACCATTAATTAATGAGTGTTCTAAATGATATTCACAATCAATAATAATATCGAATGCAATAATAACGAATCCAACAATACTTCATTACCATCCTACATGACATCAGTAGTGAATTGAATACAACGAAATAGAACGAAAATAATGAATTCGTTTTTTAACATTCGTTCGGAAATTCAGCTATATCTTTGAAAATAAGCAAGGAATTTTATAGACCACATCCTATATAAGGTGTTTTTATCATAGTTTCTATAAAATACCTTTTATCGATCGTATACAATATCAGGTACTTTTACCGAAGTTTCTATAAAAGTACTTTTTATAGAAACATCCTATATAAGGTACTTTTATCATAGTTTTATAAAATACCTTTTATCGACCGCATACTATATAAGGTACTTTTACCGAACTTCTATAAAAGTACTTTTTGCAGAACACGTCCTATATAAGGTACTTTTACTAAATGTCAGCAACTAAGCAAAATCCCTTGCCACCATATATGCTATTCTAATCGAATAGAATCTCAGCTCTTCAATGGAGCCAAGAAACCAGATTGTTACAAGATCTTGAATTAATGCTTAGGTTTGCGTTTGGACTCGTAATGGAACGGCTCACAGTTACAGTACTTTTCTCGCAGCAGAATGCGTACTACGATAAACCGTTTCTTATTTATCACAAGGGGATAAATGTTACTGGTTAGGAAGAATTTAATGCATACATCGTAAAGACGATAGGCATTATCACAAAACGATGAGCCGTGAGCACTATTAAAATGACGAATCATTTTCGATGGTGCATTGAGAAATGAATAAAAATCATTGAAATTGGGAGAGTCATACGACTATATTGATGGATGAGTTGTATTCAGAACAACTTCTACAGATGAAGCGATGAGTATAGGTAAATGACGAGAGATCGATGAAAAGAAGAGAATCGCACCACAAAACAGATAAACGAAATGAACGTGTCTGTCTTCAAAACGTTGCTCCCATATAATATCTATCGTAACCAAAGTACTTTTTAAAAATTGCATTAAAAACGTCAATGGAATATAACGTTAAATTAAAAATATAGTAATTAAATTCGCCAGGTAATCCAGGTTAATTAAAATCACTAATTAAAAAACGCACGATACTATAAACACAACGACAATGCGCGCGAACATTGCCCGGGGCTTAATCCCGCATTACAGTATACCTGATAATTGTTATAAGCAGTTGGTTGTTATAGGCAGCTTAATTGTCATAAGCAGTTAGCTGGCAGCGTGCGTGTGGGCGGGGCGGTTAGTCATAGAGTGCACGTGGGCGGGGCAGCTCGCCACACAGCCAATTGCCAAAATTACTTCCAATTATTTCAGCTATATCTTTGAAAGTAAGCAAAATCCTTCGATAAAACATATATTTTTCTGATAGCAGAGGATGTTATGTTTCTAATCATACCAAGAAGTCATATTGTTAATGAGCAAAACTGAGGACTGAGTTCCCTCATTCGAATCATACTAGTGATTTTCCTACAGCAGTGTAGTGCTGTTCACCATATCTCTGGAATTATGCACTGTAGAAGGATCATATTCCAGTTGTGTTCATTGCATAAACGTTTGCATATTAATTCATTCGTAAATGAATTAATTGATAATATTGCCTCCATTCAGGTGTGGACGTCGTGGGTGATCCACACAAACAGATCAAACAAACGACCTGACACATTGCCAAAAACTTTACGGACGTTAGCAATTTTAGTTCGTTGTCAGGGAATTGCCGATTCCTTAGATATTTCTTCTCATTTCTAAAGAATTCCCCTTCCCTCAGACCTATGCAATTTAAGCACTCGTTCAAATGACTATTGCCAATTAAAAGTGCTCCTTGACATCAGCACGTCAAATACTTTTCCCATTACATTTGTTGTTTCGAACTAAGTACGAAGTTCTAATTCTTTATTCTGATCTGTCGCAGAAATAAAAACGAAAGAGTTGAATCATAGATTGAACAATTGCTGTGATCGTTAATCATAACAGAATTATTTTTTGAATCGTTCGTTGATTTTGAAATATTCCAAATGCGCGCAAACTAGCCGCCACGAGGATTGATTTGGATTGCCACTTTCAGATAAAGTGATTTGCGAATGAGAAATGGAAATTAATTGCAGGCTTGGGCTCGCTAGGGTTTTATTGCTTCGAATACATTTTATTGGTTTCGTGTGGTTGTTGTTTACTTGCATGACCGTTCTGTCAGTGCCTGGTGGTAAGGGCCGTGGTGGTCCGATCGAAGGAGAAGGTCCTGAACGAGCCACGATCTCAACTCAAAATAATGTAATCATTATAACAAGCGATAATTCAAATGGCTCATATCAGTGATATTGGAGCACCACCCGGTTTACCCACTCCCGGAAAGTAAACCGAGTGGTGTAGCAGTAATTATAAACTGTTATTAATCAATTGATTGAAGGTTGGACCGATGACAGCCCAAGAAACAATGTTTTTCAATCGAGTCAAGGACTGGCTAGGCACTGGTGTGAACGAACGTGTCCTTATGCAAGTCGTTAAGGTTCATTTCTTGTGGCTATTTTATTGTTATTATCATAAATATAATCTGTTAGTTACAATTGAAGAGTAATTCAATGATATCGACGACGAACACATCGGAAGGTGCAATGAACGATCTTGTTGTGGCTTATTTGGACCGTTTACAGACCGAAAATAAGGCCGGAAAGCAGGTTCGATTTGATGAAGTGAGAATTTACGTTCGGTTTTAGAAAGCAAAAGCTTGAAATGTTGACAAGAAAATTAAAATTGAAGGCCGTTGACAAGTGCACATCTGGTGGTGAGTATTCGTCAGGCAACACGATCGATCATCGCATCCAAACGCATGTCACCGAAACGATTCAAGTCAAGTCGAAGGGCACTACGAATCGTATCAAAGCCTATTCAAGCACCTGTCTCGAGAATCGAGAGGAACAGGACGTGATTAAGTTCGTGCATTCCATACATCACCTATTCTATTAGCACTGAACCAGAGCAAGCTTTCCGAATTGCAGAGCAATCGAAGAATCACTAAAAGAAAATCAGAATATTCCCGGATTCTCGCCGATAGCTCAAAGTGATCCTGAGAATCCTCACGAGCGCCGTCGCTATGAACTGGCTCCAGTGGGACTCAAAAACATGGGCAATAGTTGTTGGTTTAATGTTGTATCACAGGTATTAATTTCTTTTTTATTTACTTATTATCATTGTTTTATTATTATCATTATTTGTTTATTGCAGACTCTTTATCATATTCCGAAATTCCGTAGTAAAATATTTGAAGTGAAAACTGATTTTCTTTCAACGAGAGGATCGAATCCTTCGGCCAATGAACCGTCCTCTTCTACTCAGGTTTGTTTTCTTGATTATCACAATTGTATATGTAATAAATAAAACAATTGCAGCCTAGCATAACACCTCAAACTCTGTTGATCACATTCAGACGACTCTACGCTCTTTTGTTGGCATCGGAACGGGGTTATGTGGATCCGTCGGATGTGCTTTCAACAATAAGTGAATTAAACGCCACTTTGAACAAGGCAGTGCCTAGTATGGGCATTCAGCAGGTAGATCTGTTGGCACTGAAAAGAGTATATTGAATATAGTGCTAATGAGATGTTAGTATTGATATTTCAGGATGCAACAGAAATGTTATTAAGGATCATTGAATGGCTTGAACAGGCGTTGAGGATCTACGAGACGTTCTGCGCAGATATGAGATCACCTACACTGCCAATGGAGGTGGAAGGACAGGACGAAGCGATGCCCTTGGTTAATGCTTGTCTTGCTTGTGATTAGCGTTGTTTTATTGTTTGCATCATTTCAGGATGAAAACTGCGACCCGACTGATCCGACTACTGATAAACAGCGTGACTGTCTTAATAACAATCTGGTAGCGAGTCCGACTGAGAACATTAGTAACAATAATAATAATAATAATAATAATAATAACGATAATGGACAAACTCTCCCGTTCAGTTCATTATTTCACGGCTCACACATTGAGATTCGTCTTTCCGCAGGTTTCATTTTTTGTTTGCGGATTAAATTTTTGAGTTTTTTTTAAATCTTTCAAAAGTTGAACTCTTTAAATTTAAAGTTTAAATGTTAGAGAAGTTCGGTGTTAAATGTTCTGTATTGTTTTAATATATCAGATGGTTCAATAACATCATCGAAATTGGATAATTCACTGCAAATGGTTAATTTGGATGTGTCATTCGATAATTTGCATGATTCACTGGAGGCGTATCATTTCGCTGATGCACCCAGCAAGGAGGTTGATATTTAATTGTTTGCTGTTTAGAAGTTAATTGTTTTTATTGTTGAGGTTTGGTTCGATTCCATCCCGAATGTGATCATCTTCTCAATGGTGCGATTCAGTTATAAGAATGGTCAGACCGAGAAGTTACATAATAAGTTTCATTTTCCAATGGATTTTTATATGGACCGTTATATGCATCGCAATCGGGCCGTGGTTCTGCAAAGAAAGAAGTATAGGGCCGCGTTGAAACAGAAATTAAACAGCATTAGGGCGCAGTTGAACAGGTTTGATTATTATTATTGTTAATTGTTATATTGTCTGATAATGTTGTATGCAGAATGCGAAACTATCCGGTCGGTAAGGTGAACGCATCGATTCCAGAGATTCTGAACGCGCTTCTATCGCTGAAATCGACGTATTTTGATAACTGGTAAAGAGTTTGATATTTATTGTAATAATAATAGAAAAATGAATTCGTAAATCAGTTTGGTTAGGAACGAGAGCGAGATTAAGATGGATACAACGACGGAAAGTGAAGGGAGTCGATTCGATGAGAACCTTTCGTGTGTCTCGATTACTGCTTCGCAGAATAGTGCAGAGCAATTGGGTAGGTATTGTTGTGCTTTGTGTGATATTACCTGCATTGGCTAGGCTCTCAAACGTTTCTAATGTTGCTGGCCACAATGCCCGCAACGTTTCCGTGCGCATTGTTATAATCTCAATTCACACCATCCGCTGGCTAGACGAGCAGGCCAACCGAGTAATTAATTAGTTGAGAGCCGTGAATACTTTGCATAATTAATGGTCGTAGCCAAATACCAATCCAATAAATAATCACAACTCTAGTGATATAAATATTCCGCTGATCGCTCACAGCGATTATCCACAAAAGAAGCACTGGATGTTCAAGTAACTGTAATTATTTGATATAATTGGTCATGATGTTTGAGAGCGAATGGACGCCGAGTCGTTGGCGAGTAGTAGCTGCGAAGTGAAGGGAAATGAGACATGTCAACTGAATAACAATAATAATAATGAGCAGCAGCCAGCATCGAACGAGATGAACGTGAAATTATCAGTGCCTTCGGAATTGAATCTGAATGTTTTGGAGAGTTTTTTGAGATATTCAGAAGTGCAATTCCAACATTTTATTAACGGTTGGTTTTTAGTATTTGTTTGAGTTGAATGAATGAATGAGTGCATAATGGAAGTTTAATAATTTAATTAGATTTAATCGAGCAAGAAAAGGAACTCGAGACAGCAATCGAGACAACCTTCGATACGGATGGCCTGAAAGAAGTGAGTGCATTAATTTGCTTAGATGTATATGAGATTGATGTATTGGAGCAGCACCCGGTTTCGAGCAAAACATCTCTCCGCGAACGGGAATCGAACCCGCCACCGGTAATTGCTACGATTCCGAAGAAAGTTTTGCCCGAAACCGAGTGGTGTATCAATATTGTGAGTCTGAGCCAGCAGCAGCAGGCAATGATCCATAATGTGCTATCAGGAGAGTTACCGTTTGCACGCGGTGATCATTCATGAAGGAGAGGCGAATGTGGGACACTATTGGGCGTATATCGCCGACCATACAACGTTGAATGTGAACGGATGTGCGATCGGTTGGCGTAAATTCAACGATAAAACTGTCGAGTCGGCAACGTGGAGTCAGATCGAAGAGGACGCTTTCGGCTCGAGACGTACCTGCTCGGCGTATTGCCTTGTCTATACGAGGAAGAAATTCGAAGAAGAACTCTTCAAATCTGGTTCGTCAATTATTAACACTCTGACTAAAAATTAAGATATAAATATATAGGAAGGGAAAGAATGATAAATAAATAATAGATACGAACGAGAATAAGTCAACGAAGACGTTGGATGAGCTGTTGGCGATGTTGCCGAACGACCTGCGAAGTGATGTGGAATCGGATAATGAGACGTTTCGATTGGAGATGAGTGAATGGGATGCGAAGCATTCGGTGGATAGTAAGTCAACGATGACACCCACGACAACAACGGTGATGGCCAAGGGTCACGCTGGGGAAATGGTCGAGCAGCAGCAGCAGAGAATCTGCTTAGATCAGGTTGCGTGTTCATTGGATGGAGTGGTGGTTGATTTTGTTTGAGTGCTGCATGATTGCTTGTGCCTTGTTTCGTTTGCTTTATGATCAGATTTATTCATTTGAAAGTTTATTTGGATAGCGTTCAGGTGGATGTTTGATTCGTTATTGTAATTGTTATTGTTGTTTGGATTTAAATGGGTATTATTCGTAAAGTGTAATAAATGTTGTGTTTTGTTGTAGAATCTAATGTCGTTATTCTCATCGAAATGCAAACCAAATGTGGATCAGTTAAATAAGAAGTTTTATGCACAAGCGTATCGTCACTTCGGTGCTCTCATTATTGATAAGTGAGTGAATTGTTATTGTTATTATTATTATTATTATTATTATTATTATTATTATTATTATTATTATTATTGTCGTTTATTATTTACAGAGCAATAGAAAAAGTTTTGAACGGAAAACGACCGGATGCGGCATTCTTTTCGGATACAGCAACAATGTCGAGTGTTGTGGATGAGGTTAGATTGTTTTGTTTTTCATTCGATACGTAAATAATTTCGGGTTTATTCGTTCATTTTTTAAGTAATGATAGAAATTATTATTGTGATTCAATAATAAACAATAGTTATAATTAGTGGTGATAATATTAATATTAATAATAATAGGCAACAAGAAGTTATCAAGCAGTAATCGAACATCAGTCATCTACAAAAGTCAACGAAAAGGATCGTAAGGATGCTCGTTTATTTTTGACGGAATGGCTGAAAATCTGTTCGATACCGATCAGTCAAATAGCGAGAATGGTTTATTTGTTGCGTGTTTTGGTGTGTAGCGATAAAATGTGAGTGTTGGTTGATTTGGAATACTTTTGAGATTATTTGCAAATCCATTGAACTCTGAATGTAATTTCGTTTGATATTCAGTTACGAGTTGTTAGAATTTATTGTTGAGTTACAAATGATTTTTATTCATTTTCAGAGCCGTTCGGAAAGCATTCGAAGGGAAATTGCATGCAATCGCCGGAACAATGAAACCGAGTGCATTCGAAGCGATCGACAATGAATTAACTGTAGGTGCAATTTTATTATGTAATATTGTTATTGTTATTATTATTATTTCAGGATGCACATATTCTATTCGAGGTGTTCTGGCAATCCGTGGCTGTACTGCACGAAGTTTCTCGGAAACTATTATCAAGTGAAGGCGTGTAAGTGAAAGCAATTTAATGATTTGTTTGCGTTTTGATGTGGGCACTTTTTTACTTTGGGGGCGTCGCACGCGAGCAAGCTCGCGCATGCCACGCCCACTGCGCATGGCTTCAGCCCAAGCGTAGTCTCAGCCTAAGCCTAAGCCTGAGTTCGCTTGTTAGCCTCTGCTGTAGCATCGAGCGATCAGAGGCTACGCTTAGATGAGGCTGAGGTCACCTTAGGCTGAGGCCATGCGCAGTAGGCGTGGCATGCGCGAGCTTGCTCGCTTGCGACCCCCCTTCAAAGTAAAAAAGTGCCTTGATGTGTTGATTGGGTGTTGATTTAAGGTTAGCAGTGACAGTGACAGTGCAAAGTGATGAGTGGACAGTGCCAAAGAATCAGTGCACTGCAGATCTGAAGCAACTGCAGAGACAGTGCAAACTGCTGTGTGTTGCCATCCGAATGCTCGATAGACTCGTGCCGTACATGACTGACGACAGCCAGTCGACTCGTGACAATGGCCTTCTGACTCTTTTCGTCGACTTTTTGCTCATCTATCATGCTATTGTTAGTTTGTTTTGTTGTGTTGTTGGTTTTGTTTAAATGATTATTACGTTCGCTGCTGCTGCAGAGAATTACAAGTGAATTGGCCGTATCCGTGCTGAAAACAGCGAGTGTGCAAAAATTTGAAGAGTGCGCGTTGTTTTTATCGAATGAATATAAAGCGATGATAATGCGAATACGATCGATGAATTGCGAAGCGAGTGATAAGGTGAGTGTTTGTTTATTTGTTGTTTTATTGTCTGCCTTTTGACATGCGAATTAATTTTATGTTTCAATTGATTTGTCAGGCACTGAGCGCGATTCTGACCGTGTGGGCGAATATAAGTGCCAAATCAAAGGATTTATTCAAAGTGGCCAGTTTTCATCAGGTTTTGATCATGGTTCTTATTGAGATTTGTGATCATATTGAGTGATTGGTGTTGTGATTGTTGTTGTTTTGAGATGCTGAAAGAAGCGAGTGAGGTGGAGATGAGCACGGTCGAGATGCCAGCAATCAACGCCAACGTGAACATACAAGACCCGTGGCCGGATCTCTACGAACTCTGTTCTATAATGCAGAAAACAATGTTGCTCAATCGATGTGATTTGTCGCGAATCATTCAACTTTTAATTGAACATCTCTTGAATCCCCTTTTGTCACTCAGTAATAACAATGAACAAACAACTTCATCCCTCTTATAGTTGATTTGCTGATAGTAATGAGGAAGGATGTCCATTATTCCACTGATATTTCCTTTGTTTTGTTAACTTTGTTACGTCATTGTTATTATTATTATTATTACTGCTGTCATTATATTATGAATATTGTTATTGTTATGATTTTTTAAAATTTGTATCGCATTGTTCATTATTATTGTCATTTTATTACACAAGTTGAATTGCTTCTCTTTTTTAGTTGACTCGATACGGATAGTGTCATTATAAATTTGAATAATTTCATTATGAAATGGCCGTCTTTAAATTAGTTGATATAGTTGTTTGTGTTATTTGTTGTTTGATTTATATTTTATCATTTATCATAATTCATCTGTCGTGTAGAGTCTGTGGAGAATCTTAATTGTTTAGCGGTTTTGTTTGTTTGGTTTGGATGGTTGTCATTACTGTTATTATGCTTTGGCGTGATCTGATTGAATAAAATCAAATGAGGTGATGCTGGCTGCTGGGTGGTGATGGCTGGCTGGCTTTGCTGCAGGTGGATGGGATGATGGCTCAGGTGAGTTGAAGGAATGAACGAATACGAGTTGAGTTTTGCTTGCTTGCAGAGTGTCTGAGTTGAGTTCGAGCTGATTTATAGGCGCAACGATGCATGGGTAATCCATAGGAGTGTATCGAACTGGAATGGTACGTGCATATTCGTTGTTTGATGCGAGATTTTGTGCGACCTGCTGCTTTTGTTGTGACATCTGAAGAGTGTTCACCACATAAACGGTCGAATCGTAGCCACTAAGTTCCTGTTAGTAGCGTGAGTGGGTGTTACGCATGCCGAAATGAACGCAGCTTTTGAAGTTCACTTGGGGAGCGTATAGCAGCAATTCATTATATTTTCCATCAGTTTCCGCAATTGTTGTTCACCAAAGAAGAGTGTCATTATATTTTTGGCAAGGTGCCAAGCAACGTGGGTGGGAGCGGTCTTGTTGAATTTTAGTTGCTATTGTTATAGAACGGATATGGAAAGAATGATCAAATTCTGTGAGATTTATCAAAGAAATTGTGGATTAATTAATTTTTTTACGTAATTCATCATGTTCAACGTTAATTTCTTTCGAGTTCATCTTCAAAATGAATTGATTGCATTCATAAGATCATTTTCAGTTTCTATGTTTTTGTGCAATTGCAAGCCCGAGTTTAGAACAAAAAGCAATCAGAATCATGTGTGTCTCCGCAGCAAAAAGCCGATGCAGATTCTACAGATGGATAATGAATTAATTCTATTCACTATCATATTCTACATCAATACATCACGTTCGCAATCAGCTTTCTATGCGTCCTTCAATAACGACTATCTGAATAAATGCGAAGTTTTTATCACATCAAACAAAAATAGAATCTAAGCATCAAAGGTTCATCATGACTGACGTGCATATAATTTGTCTGTTCACTGATCTGTCAATCGGTTGAAGGAATTGATAAGAAAAGCAGACGCTGATAAGCAAAAGGCATACATAACTATATGATATAGTTAACAAAATTGATAACAACCATCACTGAGCAGTACCTGACATGATATGAACAAATACAAAATAAGTATGATAACGAGGGTGATATGAATGCTTCAAAGTAAAACAAACACGCCTACACCAGTAAGATCGTAAGTTGGTTTATCTGTTTTGAATGATCATCGTGTAATTTTTGAGAGATCAGTCGTCTTCAATGGACCAATTTTGTTTCGATTCAGTGAATGATTCATAACGGTTAAGTGACGAAAATCTTGGTGGAATTCATTTGTAATCAACATTGGTGTGATACATTACTATTTGGTTGAGCAGTTATAAGAGAGAAGTAAGTCTATTTAAACTTCTGAATGTGTACTCGTTATCAATGTTCAAAGTATCGTGTTGTTGTTCTGTTTGAAGTGGATGATTATTCGATTCTGGCTGCATCTTGATGAGTATCCGTGTGCGAGTTCACTTTATTGCAGACAATTGACGACTGAAAAGTACAGCACATTGTATTCTTGTGAAAGCATTTCATTGCACAACTCAAATTGATACTTTTTGTGGAACAATAATAAAGTGGATCCATTCAATCGGCAATCGTCGTTGTGCATTCATTCTCTGACGAGATCAGTGCTCGAACCAAATTGGTAACGCATTCATCTCTATCTGCATCAATCAACCATCAGCATCATCATCAGCAGCAGCAGCAGCAGGTATATGAAATCCGAAACTCGTCATAATGACTGCAAGCAGTGTGCATGATGCACGACAAGAAAATCATTATTATAATTATCACAACACAGAACAAGAGCAGCAGCAAAACTTGATTGAAGTGTCGAAAAACTGGAACTTGCATAGAACTGGTAAAAGTACGACGAACGGACGACACTTTGATTCGATGAATAATTCCAATATGACGACAACTAGCACGATGTCGTCGTCGTCGTCTGTTATGCAATCAAGCACCACCACACTCGTGCAAACAACAACTCTCATCACTAATTATCACTCTGCTGATAACACCAATAATCCTCTGAGCAATCTCTACAAATCACTATCCACCTTAAGACTCTACTCGTACATCTTGTCTGTGTTATCGTTATTATTATCATCGTCTTCCGTTTGCGTATCGTCAACGAAATTCAAGTGCTCATTAAGAAATACTAACAAACAACCAAGTTCTTCGATAAGCAACAATAAAACGACGGGTTTAGTCACCGGTAAAGTCACCTTATTTGTGTGCGCTATTCTCAGTGCAATTTGGCTTATCGAGTCGATCGATCTAGCCACTCAAATGCCTAAATTGGATAATTTTGTTGGCTTCACAAGTCCACAATTTGCTGCAGTTGAAAAGATCTTTCGGTTAGTTGAATTCGTCAATGTCTTTGCCGTTGATAAACATTTTTTGATGTTCCTAGTAGTGATGGTGATTAAAACAGGTATTATCTAGCAATACTAAGAGTAGTAGTCGAAAGGAACAGATCACTATTGTTAATGAATGCGTTAATAGATCTAGATTAGTAGTGAGTGGAATGTTATGTGATCACGAGTGAAATGGCTGTTTAAGGAGGAATTTCGAGGAGGGTTGGGAACGGGAAGGGGCCGCTCTAGCGGTCTATTATAAAGGTGAACTGGTCGTCGATCTGCAGGCTGGTTATGCGGATGCCAGTGCGCACCGAGCGTGGACACCACAAACCAGGACTGTTGTCTTCTCGGCCACGAAGGTAGCAACAAGCCTTTCAGCTTTTCACTTGTCTAGAGTCAGTCAGTGCCGTTGCCTCTCTCAATATAGTGGCCAAATACGTCAACGAACAAACTCGTAATGAATAAATTTTGGCACTTTTTTACTTTGGGGGAGGGGGTCGCACGCAAGCACGCTCGCGCATGCCACGCCTACTGCGCATGGCCTCAGCCTAAGGTGACCTCAGCCTCATCTAAGCGTAGCCTCAGATCGTTCGATGCTACAGCATAGGCTAGCAAGCGAACTCAGGCTTAGGCTTAGGCTGAGACTACGCTTGGGCTGAAGCCATGCGCAGTGGGTGTGGCATGCGCGAGCTTGCTCGCGTGCGACCCCTCCCCACCCCCCCAAAGTAAAAAAGTGCTTAAATTTTATAAAGAGTGCGTAAAATGTGCAGGCTGTTGGAGCATTATGTGTAGCGCTATTGGTGGATCGAGGAGAGTTGCATTATTCGGATTTTGTTTCGAAATATTGGCCAGAATTCGCACAGAACGGCAAAGAGAACATTACCGTTGATTGGATCATGTCACATCGTGTACGTTTGCTTGTTTTATTTGCATTTGCACTTTATTTGCACTTCAAATAAGATTTGCAATCGAACCTCATTTAAGGCTGGTCTAGCTGCATTGGATGAGCCAATCAGTCGTGCAGATGCATTTAACCCGAAACGTATCGCTGATATTATTGCTCGGCAGAAGCCAAACTGGACTCCAGGTAGTACTTTTTTAATATTTCACCTTTACTTGTAGAGCGGAAAGGAGATCTATCTATCTATCTATCTATCTATCTATCTATCTATCTATCTATCCATCTATCTCTCTTCGTCTGTCACATTTAACGGGAGATGAGCATTGTTATTGTTTTATTATTATAGAGGGAGTGAGTATGTTTTAATAATGATACTGCATAAAAGATACGATGACTTTAGTGGTTTCGTGAAGAGATAGATAGATTATTTCGGATGTTTGAGGTACAAAATCTGGATATCACGCGATTACATACGGATGGTTGGTGGATCAGCTGATTCGACGAGCAGACCCGAAGAGACGCGGAATTGGGCAGTTCTTCAGGGAGGAAATCGCGCAACCACACGGTATAAACTGATAGCAGTCCGTTGATTGGCAAGTAATGTGCTTTGTTTTTGAGATATCGACTTTCATATCGGTTTACCGGCCGAAGAGGAGCACACAATGTCACGCATTTCACTGCCGTCCAACGTGCATCTGCTCAAAGAGATTGTATACGATCCGCGAATATTGATTATGCTCGCGATTCTGTACATTCGACCACCGAATTCGATCGCATGGCGTGTTCGTGCCAACCCGCACTGGTTGAAGTTACAAAATGTAATTAATGACTCATTAAAATTATCAGAAAGTGGTGATTGATGTGTTTCGAAGATAATTTCTAGGATATGAATACGTTCAACGATCCAGAATTACATCAAATGGAACAGGCAGCAGCCTTAGGCATCACAAAAGCTAAGGATTTAGGCAAGCTGTTTGCGTTGTTTCAACAAGGTAAAATTGTATCACGCGAACTGCTTGAACAGTTTCGTCGTCCACAAATCAGCGAAGGTCTTGACGCGGTCATTCTTGCTCCGATGGCAAAAGGGCATGGATTCTTGTACGAGAAGCATCCTTACAAACGGGTAACTTTTTTGTGTTATCATTATATCTGTTTACTGATTGGTTGAGACGGGCAATTCGTTATGATTTTATATGCTTCTAGTGATATGACAACGGCGAACACATCCAAAATGACGACCACTTAAAGTTGATTTTTGCTTAAAATTTTTTGACAGACGACAAATAGACGTAGCCTGAGGTATGATTCTTTACGAGGATTGGCTAGTTCAGGGTCGTTGGCTAGTTGGACATCCGGGTTACGGCGGTAGTTCAGTGATGATGGATATGGAGAACGATCTGGTAATAGCGTACGTTTCGAATGGTCTAAAGACTGGAATGGGTGAACTGACAAGGACCTATCGATTGTTAAGGAACGCTGTTTTAAGTGCTTTATGAAGATCGGTTGTTTTATTTATTCGTTTATGTGTTTAAATTTGCATTTGAGAATACTGAATAAATTAAGCTACTTTGAGTGTTATCTATTGCGTAACTGATTTTTTTACGTCTGTTCGGTTTTTAATCGAAATGAATTTGCTCAATTGTTTGTTTGCTTTCACTAATTGTACCGATGAAATGAAATCGAATTGCAATCTAAACTTCAATAAATTCTTCGTCTATCGTAAAAATGTGAACGGTAAGTAATCGTAAATGATCAATTCTTAAGAGTATAAGACTTAGCCGTGTTAAGCAAGATTTGATATAAAGTAATGAAATGTACTTGAACGTGTTTTTTGGAACAAATTTTTATCATTTTTTTGTTAACAGATACACTTTCATGACAATTTCATTCTGATTTGATTGATTCAACTGCAAAGTTCCGTTAGATATTTCCAAATGTCTTGTCCGAAGTAGTTGAAATGCTCTTTGTAGCTACGTTTGAACATCTTTGCATTGCTGCACGTGTTCATCTCGGTTTGACAGTACACGAATTTAGGTGCTTTCATGTCGTTGTTGTACCAGATCTATAATATTATAACTAATCCAAGTGCACAGGTAAGTAATAATGATAAGTCTTTGTGTGTAAGAAGACTCACTTCATGACGGTGATGGAAGTAGTTGAGTCCTGTGCGCGGTGGAGAGTGTGGAACAATATCACTGTTATGCACCACACGATACGAGTAGGCTGACTGCAGTAAATGATGTCATTTACACGTTATTCGATCTGACAAAAGAATAAAAGAAAAACTCGATAGAATCATCACCGACTTACCAGCTCGTTGTGTCTCCTAGCATAGTCACGATCTCCAGTGCGAGGTTGGCCGAAGGTCATCAACTTGACCTTGTCTTGCGGAGCCATGTTATCGCGTAAGATCACTGTTGCTGCTATTGATGCCATCGCACCACCTAAGTCAAATCCAGTCACCTGAAAGAAGAAATTTGCCGAGAATCAGACGATTCGATGTCGATTCAGACCTGTGATAAAAATCGGGTTTTAAGTGATCACTGATGTTTGCTGAATGCGATAGAATAATTGGCACTTAATAGACGACGACTCACCCAAACTTCGCTGTCGGGATTTGCTCTGATCAATCCCTCGAGTTTCTCTTTCATGCCTTTGTCCCAGATCTCGTAAAATGATGCCAAGAAATATGGATTAACCTGAAACAAATAAGCAATTGCATTGTTATATTGTATGCAAGTGGTGTGCAACCTGTTTCAAGTGATTTCTAACAAATTCTGTTGAATGAAGTAGCATACCTTTCCGGCATTTTCAAGTTCTATGAACTGCTTGTCAATGATGAGTTTGATGACTTGAGCCGCAGCTTGTACGTGTCCTTGGGATCCTCTGAAAACATCATTCGATAGTGAATGTTATTTGTTGTTATTTAAAGTGCATGAAAGGAAATAAATGAAAGCTGCTACCTAAACGCAACAATAATAGCGTTATTGGATGGAGACACGGCAACATAGCCTGAGCAGTTCTGATTCGGGATGTCGTGACACTCTTTGGTTAGTTTGAATTCAACCTGGAAGTGTGCATGGATCGTTTAGAGCGCTGAATTGAATTTGGGTGCATTGAATAAGTTTGCTTAGTGTGAATTGAATTTCAGCACATTCAAAGCTAAGATGCTAAATTAAGATTTATTTATTTATTTATTTATTTATTTATTTAATCAGCAAATCCAACTCATTACGAGTTTATGCCTCTCTGTTATTACCAATATCACTAATAAACCGGTTGGTCCGTGTTTCCGACGAGAGAAATTAAGATTTCCAGGTGAAAATGATCAATCGGACACCTGCACGTCGGAGAACTTTTTCTTCAAACATTTCTCTGGATCATCCGAATAGGCAGCAACGCTGAGCGGATACATTATATGACGAGCGAAATCATCTTTGTAATTCCAAGGCTCCGTTGGCTGCTCTACGGGACACTTTAATGGCTCATCAGCTCGAGGATTCAGAATGCATCCGACGCCTTCGAGCGACTTCTTTGCCATGCACTTCTTTTTACCGATACACCACCTGCAACGATAGTTTCGTCTGAATTGCTTCTCAGAGACAGACACTTGAATTTTTTGAGTGCTTTCCGATGGATGGATTGCTTTGCAATTGAGTGGTGATAAGACTAAATGAATATTTACATGCATCCGTCAACTGCAGAACAACTGCGGCAGTCGCCTCCAGCACATTGTGCGTTCACCGCAATGGCACATGCGAGCACGATGGCTACCGAGAAGATCTGAAATGAACGATACACTTCATATGGGCATGACTAGCTGGCTGGTAGTAGGTGAACTGAGACGGGATTATGAGTTTTGGAGGAAAATATTGTGAAGAGAACGAAGTGATTGTTGGATTGACATTCAGTGCACCGAATTCAGATGGCTGTGAAGTGTAAAGAACTTGAGTGAATGGGTGAGCGTTGGCTGACGGCTTTCGAGATATTCCATCGTCAGTGTTGAACCAAAAGCAGTTTCAGAAGCAAGCGAATGGTAAAGCAGCCACTGACCAATTTGGAGCTCATTTGCTTGATTGATTGATGACACTTCTAATGATTTATCAAAGGAACAGTTGAAATGAATGTAAATGACAGCTCTGTGCTCGAGATTCATGCTTTATACAGTCTCATAGATTATTCATTTGTCTGTTCCGTAAATACCTCTCGAATCATTCAGATTTGTTATCGTTTCATAAACTGCTCAAAAAGTGCGCTGTGTCTGATAATGTATTCATATTAAAAGCAATAATCATTGACATAAAAATAATACGCATCCGATTAACTCAGTGCAGTGATTAAATGTGAGCTGACTAATCCAGCGATAAACTCGTCTAAATTTATTCAAAAATTATCGTGTTCAAGTGAAATCTGCTGATTCGTTCATTCAGTACAAAGTGCATGAAAATACAAAAAGATTTTTGCATTGTTGCAGTTTTTCTGCATCATTTTCCACTGATATTCGGAATGTCAACATTTTCGATCGTCTGCACGCAGTGAAAATTCAACAACTGAAAACTCTATTCAAAACGTTATTACCAAGAGGGATGGATCACTGAAGCTGATTGATGAATATTCTCTTATGTGCTGATCTCCTTCCTCAAAAACAGTGTTGCATATTCAAAATCCGTTTGTGCATCAAAAGATATGCATCAATTTCACAATCACATATGAATACGTCCGATGCCTCGTACTAATTATCAACCTGTTGATTTTTTCTGAGGTTAGAAGCCATTCATGGGGGGAGGAGGGGAAATAAAACTGATTTTGAGATGCTGCTGCTGCGGCTGATATTGTCATAATACAAGCTAGAATAATATGCACCGATGGCTCACTTATATCGAAGCTGTACAATGGAACGTTATCAAGCCAACGGTTTCAAGTGTTTTTTAATCATCGAATCATCTGAACCAGAAATTCAGACTGCTTCATTGACTAGGTGTTATGGTGCATTTCAATTGCTTTACTCACAATTTTGGGTGTTTCCACTGCGAAACTTGAGGCGTATCCGTTGCATTTGCTCGTAATAAAGCAGCACCTGACAAACTCAGAGCATTACATTGCATGTTTTCGTAGCATTTCGAAGCGATTTGCAGTCGATAATCACTTCGCATATTCATTATCATTCAGTTGGATATTACTTCTTACCGCAGACAACATCCACAATACTCCCTAATTAATCGTTTTAATAATTAATTGCAAGCCGCACCCTTTCAACACATTGCCAAAATTGACAATAAGTTGAAGGACAGTGAGCGAAAGCGCAAGTGTGGCGAGCTGCCCCGCCCACGTGCACTCTATGACTAACCGCCCCGCCCACACGCACGCTACCAGCTAACTGCTTATGACAATTAAGCTGCCTATAACAACCAGCTGCTTATAACAATTATCAGGTATACTGTAGCGTGGGATAAAGCCCCGGGCAATCTTCGCGCTCATTTTCGTTGTGTATATCGTATGGGGCGGGGGATTTGAACTGTTTTAATTAATTTTTTAAATTTAATTATTAAAAATTACTTCGGTTACGGTAGATATTATATAGGAGAGAGGGAAATCTCCTTATCCTATCGTGAAGACAAACACATCCAATGTATTTTTCTTTCTTTCGTCGTGCGATTCTCTTCTCTTCAGTTATCTATCGTTGTTTATCTACTCGCATCGTTTCACTTATAAAATTTGTCTTGAGGGCAACTTGTCATTAATATAATCGTTCGCCTCTCTCTTTTTCAACGATATTTGTTCATTCATCAATTCGTCTTCACGAATGATTCTTCAATTTAATGGTGTTCACGATTCATATTTTGTGACATCTCTCGTCTTTATGATATATTTATTCAATTCTTTTTAACCAATAGCATTCATCTGGTTATGTTGAATAGCATACGATACACTGCACTGCGAAAAGAGTATTGTTAATCGAAGTACGAATCGTATGTGATAAGACATTCCAAAATATTATCACATGCGATTCGTACTTCGAACATACAGTACTTGATTGTCATCATTCGTCCTCGACTATAGCCTATAAAAAATACTTTCTATCAAATCGATCCTATACATGGTACTTTTTAGGGTATTTTTGGGATGAAATTTATTTCGTGTGTGATTTATTCTTGAAATGAAGTGAGCGTTTGGACGTTTAATGTTATTTTATGCATATTATGAGAAGTTGGAGAAGTTTAATGTTATAAGAAGTTTCTTCCAGTGCGTATTCTGCCCTCAATTTGTAGGATAATTTAAGGATGACACAAACTATCGAATCACATTTATTCTGCTGTTCATCTGAATTGCAAATCAGCTTGAAGCAATACGTAAGTCATTTTGGCTATGCATTTAATTCCGTTTGATGCAATTCTTTGTTTGACATTCATGTTCGCAGTGCATAATACCAAAATTTATCACGAATTTGATCGTATTGTTTCGATGTCACAATGTCGTTCATTCGTGATGCTTTGATTATTCATCAATGCTTTATCAATACATCAGTATTTTGCAATGGCACCTCAATTTTATTGTCATATTTACCATGTGAAAAAATTGAATATTTGTGCTGCGATTTATGGACTACGTTCAGCTAACAGTTATTATTTGCGTCATTCCAAAACTTGTGATTTTAATCACTGATTCGCGCGAATTTCTGATAGCACTCAAAATCCACATCAAAAGTATTTTATGTTCTCAAATTTAACTAGCAATTTTCCGTCTGAAAATAACTCCGTAAAAATTCTACTTCCTCTCATCTTTCCTCTTCGCCCTCATCATTCTGTTGTTTTATCGTTGACATTCAAATTCTTCTGAATGAAATGCGTAGTTATTTGCGATATTCTCAGTCTTTCGTTATACATTGTGCACAGAAAAATAATATAGCAGATTTAATTTGCGCGATTTATTCATCCATCACATAAAAGATGAATTACCACAGAAATCGATACTCAAAGTCAGAACTAAAGAATAAAAAGCAAAGAAATTTGAAAAGTCAAACCAACATTCTGAAATGTTTTACTTTTTCGGATTTATTTTCATTATCCTTCAAAAACTTCAATGATAATTAGGGCTATGCGCTTGACTTGTGCTCGTTCCATTTTGATGCGCCTTTAATTGTTGATACATCTCATTATTTATTATTGGTATTCGATTCATTATTATAATTGGAGATGATTATTTTTGATTGTTTCATGTTTGATGGTTGTGAGCAATGTTGTGCGGGATTGATAAGGCAAATATTAGTTATGGTTGTTTCTGGGGTGTACACCCCATTGATCTATAGTGATCATACGGGAGTGTGAATGAGCGACTCAGCGCTAGATAAGATAGCTTTAAAAAAATAGCTAGATCTCCTCAACTAAGCAAAATCGCTCGACAAAATATATGATTTTCTTTATCCAGAGATTCAGCTTGATCGATTGGTGTGAAGAAATTGATATGTTACTGGTCAAAGCTGAGGGTACGGTAGGCTTGAATGTCTTTAACCGAATGGCATCACAAAAATTAATATATCTCCTCGAAAAGTGGGTATTTTCAAGCCGGCATTTCAGTGGTAGAAAGAAGAGATTCTGCTCGATCGAACGATGTATAAATGATGATATGTTTCCGGGCAAAGCTGAGAAGACAGTGAGCTTGAATACATCATCAAACTCAAATTTTCATTAATTAGGATCACAAAAATCCCTATATCTCCTCGAAGACTGGAAATTTTCAAGCCTGCATTTCAGTGTTAGAAAGTAGATATTCTGCTCAATCGAACGATGTATAAATGATGATATGTTTCCGGGCAAAGCTGAGAAGACGGTGAGCTCGAATACATCGAAGTCGAATTTCTATAGTTATGTACAGCCTCTATTGATCTATAGTGATCATACGGGAGTGTGAATGAGCGACTCAGCGCTAGATAAGATAGCTTTAAAAAAATAGCTAGATCTCCTCAACTAAGCAAAATCGCTCGACAAAATATATGATTTTCTTTATCCAGAGATTCAGCTTGATCGATTGGTGTGAAGAAATTGATATGTTACTGGTCAAAGCTGAGGGTACGGTAGGCTTGAATGTCTTTAACCGAATGGCATCACAAAAATTAATATATCTCCTCGAAAAGTGGGTATTTTCAAGCCGGCATTTCAGTGGTAGAAAGAAGAGATTCTGCTCGATCGAACGATGTATAAATGATGATATGTTTCCGGGCAAAGCTGAGAAGACAGTGAGCTTGAATACATCATCAAACTCAAATTTTCATTAATTAGGATCACAAAAATCCCTATATCTCCTCGAAGACTGGAAATTTTCAAGCCGTCATTTCAGTGTTAGAAAGAAGAGATTCTGCTCAATCGAACGTTGTATAAATGGTGATATGTTTCCGGGCAAAGCTGAGAAGACAGTGAGCTTGAATACATCATCAAACTCAAATTTTCATTAATTAGGATCACAAAAATCCCTATATCTCCTCGTGAACTGGAAATTTTCAAGCCGGCATTTCAGTCTTAGAAAGGCGAGATTCTGCTAGATCGAACGGTGTATAAATAATGATATGTTTCCGGGCAAAGCTGAGAAGACGGTGAGCTCGAATACATCGAAGTCGAATTTCTATAGTTA